>WTSP01019374.1:81786-120700 GCA_025331215.1 Actenoides lindsayi | reverse complement strand
GTGGGGGGGTGGGGGGGGGGGGGGGGGGGGGGGGGGGGGGGGGGGGGGGGGGGGGGTGAGTGGGATGGGTTATAATCTGGATTGATTAAGTTGCAATGGCAAATACATGCTGTTGGCTAGAGGCACCTGATTTGAATACGCTGTGGGTCTGACCTTGTTACAGATGCCACGCATTTTGTTTGTATAAAGCTTCTCTTGAAAGAGTTCCTTTAGAATTAGTAAAATTTTGTAACCATCTATGGCTTTGAAGTGCAAAATGACTCGACCAGAAATGCTCTTCAAGCAATTGTGAATGAAGGTGTGAGCACGATCAGGAGAATGAGAGACCGGCAGCAAGTGGAATTGCTGCTGTTCAGAGGATGCCACTGTTTTGAAAAGGAAACTGAGGGTAGGAAAAGGGTTACAGCTGCATTTCAACAAAAGTCGGCGTGTGTCAGCAAGTTACCTCTTCGGTATGTCTTGGGATAATTGTGCCATTCTTTCCCGCACTCTGAAACTCTTCAGTTGTCAGTATAAGTGTATGTTGACACAGCGTTCTTATCCTTGGCTGTGAGCTATCTGATGTAGTTCTTACCCCACGTGAAACACTCTGCAATTGAAAATATATAGGGAGTCCAGATTTTACAAAATAAACCTTTCCAGGGTCTTTCTGCCAAAAATCCAAGCCAAGAAAATACACCACTCCCATAATACTCTAAGATGCCACTTAATAGTGGTTTTACCATACTCTTTCCAGTTTTCACTCTCATTTAGACATTTGAGTGACCCTTTCAAGAAGCAACCACAAATTGTGTGCAGTTTTCTTGTACATAGTTTAACAAACACACAGACAGCAAGAGCCCTACAGTTCCTGTTTGTCTACAAAGGTAACAATTTTTGCATGCTCGTAAGAGTTTTCCCTTGTGTAAATAAAATGTGTGCCTGAAAACAAATGCTCTAGGAAACCAAGCTGGCAACATTTCTTCCAATAAATTATTGATTTTCTCAAAAAGTTGGCATTGATATTTGAATGGATCACAGCTAATTGCATGGATAATTCCCTTCCCTTTCTCTCACCAAGGGTTTACATTAAAATAAAGCTTTCCAGCAGCTTTAGTTATGCATGTATGCATTGTATAAATGGAGCTGAAAGCACTACATCAAAGTATGAACCTTTCCCTGAATATGTTCTCCAAGGTTGCATTATTGTATAATCAGATGAGTAATGATGTGTACAGTTCAGGTCAGGCTTGACAGGACCCAGAGCAGCACTAGCACGAGATAAGATGGTTGTCACTTGGTGAGGGCCCTGAGGAGGACAGCCAGTGTAGCAGGCTGTTGACCACAGAGCACCATGATTGCTGGTAGGTGAGGTAAAGCTGGTGTAACTGGAGATGGCTTGCAGCCCCGCCATTCGTGAGAACTACAGGATGGTTTAGGCAGCTAGCACAAGGTGGAGCAGTTCTAAGGCTACATTAATTAATGACAAAATATTGGCCTGATACAGAGCTGGCTAAGGATCAGAGGAGAATGAAAGCAATTTATTGTGTTCATATGTATGTGCTTTGTGTATGTCACATAAATATATTAATACTGCTTGACATGTTTATATTTTTATATTGAAAGGACGGATAGCTCTAGAGTAATTTACTGCTGTTACTTTATTTCTCATATGTAGCTTTTTATTTCCATAGATGGAATAAGCTGATCTTGATAGAAGCAGTTGACTTCATTTATATCCTCTGTCAGGTTAACACTGTTGACAGTGTGCTATTTGACTTTTTCTTCAGTGTGGTCAGGTTTTGGTTGGGATATTTAATCTCAGTGTTTCCCCAAAGGTGGTCTAAGTTTAATGCATGCCTATAATAAATTCAATGTAGAATAGGAATAGCCTGCTTGTGTTTGCCCAGTACTGAAAGCAGTTAGAGTTCCCCAAGAGCCTAAACCAACAATTGCAAACTGGCCCTTTGCAGTGAAATCTGGAAACTTGAATGGGATGTTTTAGCTTCCATAAAGCTATAGTGTAAAGGCATATTTAACACCTCTGCATGTGACCTATCTCATGAAAAGCACCTTATGCTGTGCCTTATTATGAATAAAATTGTTTTATATCTGTCTTTAGAATAGTAAGGTTTTTTATTCTCAATATTTAAATTAAGTATTGGCTTCATGTTGCATTATATCGATGTATTTCATCGATTATATCAATTATATTCCAGTGGCTTTGCTAATCTTAAAAAAAAAGGAAAAAAAAAAAAAAGAACTGAATTGGCACAAAGATGAAATGGAAGCTCTCAGATATTTAGTGTAGATGAGGTATTTGTTGTCACCTTTGTTATCTTGCCTTTCTGATAAGATACAGTAGTACCAAATGGGGTTAGGCAGCTGGAAAGGAAGCTGTGAGCAGCAACATAGTTGAGGCCAGTGTGCTGGGATGCCAGAACAACAAGGAGCTACTGCCATCAGGGAGGAAGGGATTATTTAATTACTAAATTATTAGGCATCCGGTTAGATGTGTTAATCTCTGTGTCACTTTTTTAATCTCCATGTCACCTCTGTAAGCGAGGTAAGTCCCCACATAGAGGTCTTGCCATATAATGAAATCCTATTCTCAACAAGACTTTCTGTATTTTTATTCCTCCCCTTCAGTTCCAACTAAGTATCTGTACAAGTGTTTGAATGTGTGACCAGCTTGTTTATACCAATATATGTGGCAGGCCTGTGATGCTTTTTGATTGTGCCACTAGAAAAACAAAAACAAGACAGTGAGATATGGATGTTCAGGGAATCATTGTATTCCTGCCAGCATCTCTACAGGCTCCTGCTTTGTAGTTCCCCCTGCAGAAAACAATTCAATCTGGAACAGGTGTACTCCATTCAGTCTTGCTCCAGTACAAATTAACAGATATATTCACACAGATTTCACTAAAAGTAAAACTGTGAGGAATGGAATCTGTTTCTTTCTATAGATCCTTGTTATTCAGCTTATAAATATTTAGCCAATGCCGCTAGAGTCAACCCCAGAGTCCAAGTTTGTGTTTAAAGATAGTTGTGCACTACAGGTGGGATTAGTCTCACTAATTTTCATTATCTAATTAAAACTATTCCTCTAGCTTGCTTTCATAATTATTGAAAGGCATCTTCAGGGAGGATTTATTTCTTCTTGTATTTGACTCCTGTATGGATTAATCTGTTTCATAGTTTTGTGTTTCTTTGGGCACAGACTGTTGATGGAGCCTAGATGCTTACCTGAGGCTAGATGTCTGCATTTTGGATTAAATTATCTTGTCCCTAAATACTACTGACTTGAAGTGATCAGCTGTATTTATTTCCATATCAGACAAACTCGTATGGAATAACCATATATGCATATATAGATGGAATGTGCTTATATATAAACAATACACAAAACACAGAAATATTTCATCATAGTTATGTAAGGTATGTATTCTCTGTTATATTCCATTGCAATTAGTTGATGTATTGATTGATCTGAGCCATTCACATATGGGAGCAGCACAGGGCACAAAAGGAGTGAGCTGGGAATATGTGCTGTTGCTGGATGCAGCCCTGCTTTTCCAGAGGTCCCTTCCTGTGTAATGCCAGCTGGTATTGCTCACCTTCATCCTTCATGTCATTAAGCTCTGGGATGAGTGACTCGCATGATGTGGGGGTGGGAGGTGACATTCCTTCCCCACCACAGTTAGTCACTGCACATCCTGTGCCTCAGTGCTTCCCCTGAGTCACCCCACATCCTCAGTGCCACCCTGTTCCAAGAGCTCCCTTCCTAGCTTTTTCTCCATTTGTAGGAGTGAGGGGCTTCATCTGCCTGCCTTGAATTGATTTTGATGCCTGGCAAAGGTGTATGTGGAAACCAGTTCATACCACCTAATTCCACACGAAAAAGGAGTAAGGACAGCACAAAGTTTTGAATGGCATTACTGAAGCAATCAATCCAATGTAGAAACGAGTCAGCTTTTTAAGTAACTGCAAACAAGACAGGGCATCAGATACTGATTAGTACCATGAGTTTACAATAAGCTGTGTTGAACACTTCCATTTGTGCAGCAGAGGCGAAGGGAGATGTGGTTTGTTTGTTTAGCTCTAGGCCCTAGTTCTTACCCTAAATGCAAAAATCCTTCTGTTTATATGTTGTCTTCAGCATTGTCTTCTGATTTCTTGTGGTGCAGGTAGGAGGAGGCCAAACCCCGGAAATTTTAATGAAAGATCCCACTGAAAACAGGTGGATGTATTTCAACTCCTTTGTGAGAAGAGGAATTGGTATTTATTTTTTGCATCAGTGTATACTATAATTGGACATTCTTGATGAAAGCAAGAAGGATTTTGCCTGTGCTTGACGTGAGGATATTGAGTGTTCTGCTGGTAAACAGATTTGCTGAAGTACATTGCTAACCTTTTGATTTGAACGGCAGTAAATATTTCAGATGTTAGTAGGTTATTCACAGCAAAAGGGGAAAAATGAAGGATTTTTAAGTGCCTTTTTCTGCCTTACATGAACCTAGGACATCCTTCTATCTTAAAAGGAAAAAAAAAAATAATAATATAGGGCACTCTCCTTGCCCGTATACCTGAATTGTTTTAGCCATAACTTCAACATGAAATGTCTTTTTAAAAAAAAATAATTATTCTGCACATCAATACTATTCAGGTTATTTTATGATTTCTCTTTTTCTGTAGTTCCTGAGTTCTGTCTCTGCTTCTTCAAGTCAGCTCTTATTTGTTGTTCTTTGCCCATCATCACAACCCAAACAATTTTAACTGTCATTCTGACAAAGTTATTTGAATCTCTGAGAGGCCTTGCATTTGCCTTTGCTCCAAGCAAAACTGTATGCTTAGCTGTCTCTTAGAGATATACCTTATCTATTAATTTAGAGATATCTTCAGTGAGACATCTTAAGTGAAAGGGAAAAAACCAGTAATGAAACATATGATATAAGGACACTGATGAAAGGATATCTTCTAATTATTTTCTTTCTTAATTCTCAGTATTTGCTAACATATGAAATATTCTCTACTCGTGTTAAGATTTACACATCATACAACAGACATGCATGAATCAGTGGACTGCTTTTTGAGATACCTGTGAAAAGTAGCTGAAAAAAAAGCTTACAGTAAGTAGGCTTAAGTTACTCTACAGAAGACAAAATAGTTCTGCAGGAAGATATTTAGAGGTGAGCAAAGTATTTGAGAGCTGATCTTATTCTGGCTTTAAAGACCAAATACTTCTTCTGTCCTCATTGCAGTGCCAGAGCTCCTGAACGTTTTTGTCAGATAAGAGTATGATGGGAAGTGTTGTTGTTTGTTGTTTAGTTGGGTTTTTCTTCCTTATCTTTTATGTGCTTTCTATATTTACATGCTATTTATGGCTTTTGACATGAACAGGTTGTTATACCTGCTTCTGGGTAGTTATGGCTATAGGGTGGGGGTTTTTAATAGCATTCGTCCCTCATATTACTTTAATAAATGTTATAAAGAAACAAAATGACAAAGGCAAAGTAAAGGCAAAATAATCTTTCATGCAAAAATAGGAGAAATAACTATAAGGAGATATTTTCTATCTTGGTTCTCCCAGGGCTGAGGGCAATTTACCCTTCCCAAAGCTTAGTGAAGAGGGTAAGATTGAAGGCTATCCTAAAGCTTAAAGATGGTGGTGGTAGAAAGCACCACTAAAAGCTAGTAGGTACGGGAGAACACAAATAGAATAAATACTATTTTTGAAAAGTTGCTGAGCCTTTTTACAACGTGCGTCATTCAAAGTGACAGAACACTTCCAACCCACTAACTCAGGAGAGGTGAATACGGAGGCCCAGAGATCCAGAACCCCCATGGACTGCTTCAGGGTTTAAGAGGCCATTTCCCCCATATGGAGCATGTGGGCAGGTCTGGAGTGGGCCAGGCCACATTGTGTCTGGCATAGCTCTCTAAAAACTCCGTGGTCACAGTGACAGAAAGTCAAGAGCCAGCATCTTCTAGCCAGAAATAGAAAACAGCCTGAAGCACCTTCACAAATGTTTTCAAGGAACATTGAAAAATTAGGCAATGAAAAAAAAAAGAAAAAAACCCTGTTGCTTTAAGCCTTTGTTCTGCCTCCTGACTTTAGATGAATAAATACATGACATTTGTTTAGAAGTGTTTGGGTTTCATTGCAAACTGAAATTCTGACAGCTTTTCACAAAAAAGGTTTGCTTGTGCCAAATTCAGATGGTCCAGTCAGTTGAATAAATGGTGTAAGAAACTGTGGAAGGCATAACTATTTTGAGATGTTTTCACTGCATGTTCCCATGAAGGACACCAAGAGGGGAGTGCACACAGCAGATAACAGACAACAGTAAGATTGTGCTCCAACATCATATATTCTCTAATCTTCATAGTGTCTCTGCACATGGGTTTGCTATTCAGTTGTTGGATTCTTCATGAACTTCTCTTACATAGTGTGTATTCAATGACTGGAATGTATATAGCTTAAACAATTCAACATAAACATACTTTCTACCTATGAATTTAAGAAAGTTTCTCAAGTCATGGCTTTCTTCTTGGGTCATTGGGTTTTCATAGCACAGGATTAAAAAAAAAAAAAAAATCCATGCAAATCCAGTGAGTCAGATGGGGGTTTTTGGTGATTTTTAAGAAGAAAGTTTTACTTAGTAACTGCTGAAGGACATCTGTGAGCCTCTAATGTAAAACTTAAGTGCCCATTAAACCAGTAAGCATCTGTTTTGCAAAGAGTGGACAACACACGATTATATGTGTATGGTACCGTTTATAAATAACCTTTGATTCACATCAGATAAATTCAGATGGGATCCTTATTCTCAGGATGGTTTTTCGGTTGAGCATCATCGCAAGTATTATGCAGTATTGTCATATGCCTTCTGTATCACTGCAGCTGTTGTGTGATTGGAATTTGGAGCCTGCTTACACAATTAATTGAAATATCCTGTTCTTAGATAATTGTTTGCAGGACTGTGTTGTATCAATTAGTATTATTGTGAACATTTTAAATTCCATTTTTAGGATGTATTAGTTTTTAATGGCTTACAATACAAGATCCTTTATCATCCATATGCTAGAGTGTGCATATTTTTACTACAGTATTTTCAGGCATTTTACAGTGGCTTTTTAAATCCAAATCCTGCAAGTTTGTTTGACATGTCAACTGTTCTGCAACCCAAAGTCACCTGTTCTGCACTGTGATATAACTAACTGTTTAAAAGAGAATAGTTCTGTGGATTTGAAGTTGAAGAAATTCAGTACATTTTTCTACATGATAGAGGGATACATAATACTTTGAGAGAGACTAACTTAAATCTGTGTAGCCGAGTTAGGATATTTTACTATAAAACCACACACTAGAAAAGCCATTTGAGCACTTTCATTCTTCTGTAATGTATGGAACATCTTTTTCAGTCTAAGAGACACAGATGAAACTTAAGATGTTCAACAGAGTCTAGATCAGAGCTTGAGATTTGCAGGAGTTTTACTGCTGTGACTCAGGAATAATTATTAAGCAGATAATGCCAATACCATTATAACCTGTAACAAGATAATGACAGTAACATAAAATGAAGCACTGATGCAAGTATGGGAATTTATTACTGATAGTGAAGTAACATGAACCTGCTCAGGGAAGTTAAGAACAAAGCCATCTGGTGCATTGTTTAAGAAGCTTTTCTGTAGGACTGAATAACTTGAGAGGCACAAGTTTGATAAAATTTCAAACTTCACTTTCCTCTCCAGCTCGTACTACCCAAATGTATAAATTCTTTAAAAAAATTTAATAAAAGATTCTGTATATTTTCAGGAAGTTCCTCCAAAGCATTTCTCCTTACATTTCCATCAGAAATGAGAGACATTCAACAAGTCCTACTAAAAAAGGCAGTCCTCTATTAGAAGAGCCGTTTAAGAACAACTGTAAGAACTTAAGGAAAAACTTGGTTTAACGATTGTTTTGTTCCACACTAATTTTATGCGCTAAATAAAGTAGCAAGTGATTGGGCTTTTAACAAAGGATATCCGTTGTACAGTAATTCCTGAAATATGAGGCTTTCACTCCTCCTCCAAAGAATTTATGTTCCTATGACCTTCCTCAGTTGTATTTTACGTGCCTAAATCCATCATTCTCATCCTCAGAACTCCCACTCAGCAGCTGCCTATTTTGGCAGGACTTGTAGTCTGTCCATAGCCATCCCAGGTTTTTACATTAAGGATCTGTACAGACGTGGAATTGCACTTCTGAGAATGCTCAGAAGCTGCATTGGCTCAACAGAGTCAAGCGCCTTACCCGCAAGGTTTATTTAAAGGGCAGGTGAAATAAGCACCTGACTACTGTAACAAAAGGTTAGAGCAAACTCCTCCAGTGCTCCAGAATGGAATATTTATTATACATTGGCAATAATTGTTTCCTCTTAAAAAAAAATAAATTAAAAATTAGTATGTTTAAATTATTTTCCTTTGTATTTTATCAGGGAGTTAGAAGGTTACTGGGAAAGGTCAGGAAAAGTGGGTTTGCTTGTTCCAAAAAATAGACTGAATGGAGAGCTGGCTTTGTACACGCCTTTGTACAATTAAGGCAGCTTTGTGGGCTCTCCTGAAGTGCCAGTCCTTTATGCATGTGAGCATGTGAGGAGCTAGTGGTGCCATTAGTGTCGTCCTGCACCACAGTTTGAGAAAACAACCGAGCATAACATGGGATGGGACACAAGGTGGTAGGCTACTGGCTTAGGGACTCATCTGAGAGGAGACACTATGCTTCTTTTACTAGAATTACTTCTGTTTCTTACTTTCATTAGTAGGACAAAATATAGGGATCTTGGAAGGAAAGGCTGGAGCACAATCTTCTCTGTCCAAAATGAGTGCTGTAATCTCTAGCCAGCAAAGTTATTTGTTTGTGTTTTCAGTGAGTCCCTTTCTTCTTCATCCTCTGCTTCCTGCTCACAACTTCCCAAATCTTGAATTATTTTCTGCATAGTGGTGTGGCTGCAGTGAGAGTATCCCCTTCCTAATCCTCTTCAGAAGCCTTTAGTCCCAGGGGGTGATTGTGTGGGAGGTAGAAGATATGGATTTGATTACATTTAAAGGCAGTGGCTCTTTAAAGTGAACTAACTAGTCAATCCCTATCCTTCATTTCTGCTCCGTTATCCAAGGCTGAGGGGTATCACTAGAGTGTGCATTTTAAGAGGAAGCATAGGGCAGTGAGTGAAGAGTTGCAGATGCAGAGAGCAGTCCCTTGAGGAAAAGGGGTGGTGTGTGCCATATGTAGGGTCAGTCATGAGGACCCATGGAAGAGACCTCAAACACAAAAGCACTAACTGTTTTGTGTAATAAGATATATGGATTTGGCCTCAAAGTAGAAAAAAACCCTATATGCCTAGAGCTAATGGTGCCATTTGTACTTGCATGTCAGATGGTGGCTAAAAGGAGGAAGCAAAAGAAAAAAATGGCAGGTAGTTGCTGAGCTTCCACTTTCACAGACCTCACCAGACCTTTTCTTCAGATACCAGCCTATTGCTATTTCAGATACGTAGGAGACTCTGGCAGGTCGTTTGATTTGCATTCATTTTTAAGACATTTGTCTGTACCTGGAGTCAGTGATGACAAGCTGTTTAGTTTGCATGTATGTCTAGGACTAGGATGTGTTTCTAGCTTTTAGTCCCACAGTGTCTGGTCATTTCTCTTTGTGCCCTAAAATTCACATCATATTATTGTGACATAACGTTAAGAAGCAAACAATCTGTGTCTTTATTGTAGGAGAAGAGATACAGATATCATAGTTTGGATACTAGCTTGAAGCAGTAGGCCCCAAGTGCTCATGCAAAGGTGTCAATGTGAGCAGAGCTCTAAGCTTTCCTTACCTCAAAGTCGCAAAGAACTTGAGTTCTGTTCTGTCAGGGTGGATCTTTACCTAGATGAGTCCTGATCATTAATAAATGTAAAAACTTCAGATCATTATCAATGATATTTTTTATCTATTGCTTGAATTTTCTCCCTTAGTCTCCAGAACAGAAGTTCACAGATCAGTATGTTAGTATTCAAAATAAGAAGGTTCTAGTTTGGGAAGAAAAAAACCCTCTTTATTTGGAAGCAGTATTTGTATCTGTTGTTAGATTTGTTTTCCTTTTTTTTTTGATGGGGGGCATGGTGGGGTGGATCTTGAGGTTGCTGTTTTAATACTGAGCTAAGAGGCATTTTTCATTGTCTTCAGAGGTAAATCTTTGGTGGAGAATTTTTAAGTCATGAATCATGTCTCTTTGATGTTGCTTTGTGAAGTAGCGTAGTCCTATAGAAGTATGTAGCAGAACTCAGAAAGTGGGATACACTTTAGAAGATTTGCATGGGAGGCTACAGATTGAACACAGATGAAGGACAGTCCCCAGCTCATAGGATTCCTTTCTTGAGACACTGCCCCTTTCCATGTGATGTGCAGCCAGAACCCTCACTAGAGGTGTTTAGGCAAATTTCCCCTTTTATAATAGAAAGTAAGGGTGTTCAGTACATTTTTAGTACGAATCTAGAACCTTTTTCTTTCCATTGTATTGTCCTTCCAGATCTGGTTGTGTTACAGAAGCCGTATATGAGATAGGTCTTTTGTTAAGAAATGAAGAAGTATATAATGTTGAACCTTATTTGAGTTGAAAAGCCTTCTGTCATCAAAAACTATTTTAAGATTATTATCTTCTCTTTGTTATTTAAGATTACTGGCTGGCCCAATTTACTTCATTCATAAAAACTGTTGTTCTGGATGATTGATAATTTAAGTATTATCATTGGAATGGGTAGACCTTTATTTTGGGCAGTGCTTTCAATGATGAGCAAAGGAAGTAAGTCCCAAACTGGTATTTCTATTGTAGTGAGTTACATTCTTAGCCTTTCAAGTCCTAAACAACTATTTTACATTTCTTGAACTGAAGAAATATAAACTGTCATCTGTGTAAGCATAATTTCATTTCCCTAAGCTTCAGCTAGGTAGTAAAAGGCAAAATGGTTGCCAACACATAACCATTACCACTCACACATTCACCACCAAGATCTGTTTTAATAGCAATTAATTGCGGTAAAAAGAGGCCCAGACCACTTATGCTTGAAATCATTAACATATTTATTTAATAGTAATAATCTTGTGTTACCTTTGGCACCTAACTGGTGTGCTGAATGTGCAACACAATTATTGATATATAGATATAGATAGAGAGTTGGTGACAAACATCTTTTAAACATCAAAGCCCAGAGAAAAATGAAGCAGGAGTTAAAGTGTCTTGTTATAAAATATGCAGCTCAGAAAGCAAACAGTTTATTTTGTTTATTTTGATTTGCAAAGCCATTCTTCCATGTGAGAGGAAACCAGACAATTTGAATCAGTTTCTAAGCCTCAAAAAGTACAAGCTAGATGGAGACTTTAAAGTTAGTTGGGGTCTTACTTGCCACTGATTTCTTGCAACTAAAGAACAAAAGTATGTCTTAATATTTTTGCATCTTTACATATCAGAAATTTGCCTTCCCACACTTAAAAAGAAGTGCTGGAAAAGAGGGTTATTTTGATCCCTGGGCCAAGTTCTTTAATGCCAAATCGCAGTGTGGAAAGAATGTCTCAGTCCAAGTTATAAATCCTTAAAATGAGCTTTGATGGAAAATCTGGAGTAGTTTCACAGTGGAATCTCCTCAGCTCCACGTGAAGAGCCTTGTTGCTGCTTTGCTAAAGCATGTGCCTGCTCCATCCAGGAATGGTCTGGATGATACCAAAAGAGGCTTATTGCTTGTGAACAAAAAAAAGGACTCAACAAAGAAAGGATGTTTTTGTTTTGCAAATTACTTCCTGATTTCCAGTCAGGTCTGAGAAGTTTTTTATCAGTTCTTCTGTGTTGTCATGGTATTGGTGAGCCCCAAAAGAAACATGGGTAAATTCAGTTCCTTTTTCCCTTTCCAGAAAACTTACATTTGCTTATTGTGGTTTTTTTTTAGTAAAGTGAATGCAGGACTAATCATGAAACTTACTCTGGCAGTGACAAGACGTGAGGAATGAGTCATGCAAGCTTAGAGTATAGGAAGTCTCATTCAGGGGAATGGAATGGGGTTTCTGGTGCAGAGGGCCATCACTGCTATCTGGGATGCCCAGAAAAGCAGAAATATGCCTTTCTTTTTACCCTTCCTCCTTTGGACAGGCACAGGTTCTCCTACCCAGATCACCTGTTTCTTCCAAAGGAGATGTCTTTGGCCAGGAACTATCAGAGACAGCTGTGGCTCAAGTTTGGGCAGGCTTGGATGTTGTTCATGTGCATGAACATACAGGAGAAAGAGGAAGTTTCATATTTCAACTTATTTATTTGTATTCAGGAACACTGACATTTTACTTCTGCTTGGATTATTTTCTTCACACATCACCACCTTCAAGACCAAAACATGTCCTCCCCTTACGTTTGTCACTACCAGCTTACAGAAGCATCTCAGTGTATGCGTCTCTAGGCAGGACAGCCAGCAGCTTTTTCTATCACATCCTCCCTCTCCCACATCACTGCTGATACACACATACATCAACATTATCAGGAAGGGTTGCAGAAAGGAACAAGCTAAGGGACACATTTAGGGACTGGTGGGTTGCTTGGATTAGATATTGTTTTGCTGCATGGACTGAATGCCAGTTAGTGAATGGAGTGCATTCAGTGTACTCTTGAAGCTCATGTCTCTGTTTCATTTCATGTGAGAAGGATCTCCAAGAGAGCACAAGAAGTGACAAGAGACTGCCTTTATAAGCCCATTACTTATCAGAACTAAATGCTAAGACAGACTCAGCTTCTTAGTGGTGTCTTTAAGTGTAACTCATCTGCCCAGCAGGGAATCCTGGCCTTCCTTTCTCTGATAAAATTAACTGAGATATTGGTTATAATGAATGTTTTATGTAAAAACTGTATTGAATAGTAAGTCCTGTATTTTATTATACTTTTATTAAATGGATACTAAAATGTAGTTTAGCATTAATAAAAAATACATCTAAGAAATTGTTCCAAAATTGTACAGGCAAATATATGGATGATTTATAACAGAAAGTCTCAAGGTCGGCTGTTTTGGAGGATTCCTCTGTGTACCAATTAATATTGTTTTCTGTTAATTCAGGAAGCTCGAGGACAATATTAATAACTGTGCTGGTGTTGCTCCCTTGACAAGTATTGCCTCTCAGCATCAGAAGTCTGCAGAGGAGCAGCTGTCTGGTTGGGTTCTCTGCAGCTGCAGCATGAGTATCTGGCTCCTTCCTGTGGTACTTTATTGCTATTACACAGGACTGAAGAGTTGTTGCAGTAAGCCGATGAACAAAATTATATGACTAACTGTAAAGCAAATTAGTATGATACTTTTCAAAGGATGAACGAGTTATTTCATTGTATAAAGTGCTGGATTTTAAATTGTGCAATATACAAAGCACTTAGCAAACCTTACACACAAATATGCGCTCAAAGAGGCTTATACTGTTAATTTTCATCTGTCACAGATGCATCAAAAATCTTGCCTCTGTGGCACTGGTGAATATTTGCTTCAAACACATGTATTAAATTGATTCTGAATTGGGATTTGGTAAGAGGTGGGAAGAAAGAGCACGGTAAGTCAGTATAAATGTTACTTGGGTGATTAGATCACAAACTGTCAGTGAAACTTGGAAATAAACAGCCCCCTTAAAGCCGGGTAAGTCATCTAAAGCTTGCCAGTGATTGTTGAGGAGTATTGTTTCTATTAATTTTCCTAGCTGCGATTAGTGGAGTTTTCTTAATTGTATTTTTATCTGAAAATTATTGAGTAGTGTTGATGGATACATGCTGCGATTTACAAAATGGACTTGTACTATAAGAATTCTGACATTTTGGTTAATTGCTATGTATCCCTCTAAATGTTTTCTATTCCCTAACTCGTAATTGTTCTCATTTGCTCAGTGGGATTCAGAAACAGGGTTTGTGAAATGTCATTTAATACTCATTTCATTTTATTAAATTAAATACATTGGCTTCCATCTTGCCTATAAATTAAGTCATTATAGTTTCATTTTCTAGCCGTATATTTTTAATTGCATATGTTTCCTTCTCGTGCAATTTGCTTGGTGTTGCAAAAAGTGCCATCCTGAGACCTCAGCTTTACATTATAGCAAAAGAGTCACAGTGTGTTTTCTATAGTCAGTTAAATCCAGACATAAATTGGATGCTTGATCTATCTCTTATGGCAGTCTAGATGAGAGCCATTGTTTTCAAAGTTAGCCTTTTTCCTTGCTAAGTGGAGGACTGAAACTCATAAATTATTCTTTTGCAACCCAGGGAAATAACCATCAATATGAAAGTATTTAAAAGGTCTGATCCTTCCTTCCAGTTAAATTTTTCCTTCATGTAGTGGCAGTGGGAAGGAGAAAGGTGTTTCATTGCAATCTGATATCCTCACTCTATTTTAATTCTAGTCAATGTGTTGCCCAGCTTGTCTTTATAAATACAAACTGCTTTAGCAACACTCTAACATGTGTTTTGCTACCCACAATCTATTAACCAAGAATAGCTACGTTGAAATAGAGTTGTGGTCATGCCCTTTCCTTTGGCAAATCCTCTTCATCAGGGGCTCTGGGAGTGTTATGTAGGCTCAGGGGGATATTCAACCTCCAGGGTAGGCCACACTCTGGAAAACTGTCCAGGAAATGGATATACAGACTTTACAGCCCATTTTGTAGCATACTGGAGAACAACAGAAGCAAATAATCAGTTTCTTCTTCTACAAGAATGATTTGAAAGAACATCTATGGGTGAAAAGCTCTGAGTACTATCAACTAATAGTTGTCTCCTATGGCAACATTTTGAGCAGAGTAGATACATTACATTAGAAAGTCACATAGCCCTTTTATTAACAGTGCCATATTTCCACTTTGAGTGTTAAAACTCCGGTGTTAGGGCTTTTTAATAGTTTCATTTTCCTTTATTCAAAATTTTTTTAAAGACAAAAAATTAAAAGATTACAAAATACATTGATATAATCCAAACATAGAATAAAACACAGAATCCTGCTGTGCTAAAAAGTGGTTGTATTTTGTATTTTGCTGTGAACCATTGCAGCCCAGGTATACTGCTAGCAACATTTTTTGTAATAGAACTTTTCCTTCCATTTCTTCAACTCTTCTTTGTTACAAGGTAAAGAGGAAAGAAAAATCTGTGGGAAGCTTGCTGTTACCTACAGATTCCTTTTGGGAAATGGAGCTCTTAAAAAGAAATGGAGTTCTTAAAAAGCCTCCCCACTCCTAAAGGTATTTAGGGGTACGGAGGTATCATGCACAGAACAGGGCATGAGAATGAGTACTGGGGGACAGCACTTCAATTCTTTCATGCTAATGAAAGTGATGAGAACTGGGTGCTATCTGTTTGTTCCTACATATCTAGGAAGGAAACTTTTTCACATAATGGACAAATATTTAAATATTTTTTAAATATAACCTATCCTCCTAAATGGCATGGAAATCTGTCACGAGGTCTTAGCATAACTGTTGGCAGCAACTGTTGTTCTTCCTAAGCAGCAGCATTGGCACATAGGGAGCGACACAGACATACTCTAAGTATGGAAAGCTATCTTCTTGATAGGAACAGGAGACCATTTTCAGATCTGAAACTCTATATTCTGTAGCAGACAAACAAAAATATGCATAAGGATCCTGATTCTTGGAATATGTTTTTTTCCCACCAGGCCTATTTATAAAACTGCCTGATAAAGAAGCATATAGAAGAAATGATTGCAACTCAGAATATCTGGGTTGTATTCCTAGCTCTGTTTGCCCTTTAATAAGCCACATTAATAAAAAAAAAAAAAAAGAAGACAAAAAATTAAAAAAAAAATAATTTCCACAGAGAAAGCCTTTTGTACCTCAGTTTCCCCACATCTACAGAAATAACAAATAATTGGGGTGATCTCATGTGTGTCTGGAAATCATGTTGAGGTGATTTAGTGGAAGACACTAACAAAGTGTCATGCTTTATTATTGCATTAGGCTGACTGTACTTCTAAAATCCATCTGACATTTCCTACTTGGGACTGATTGTAGGTGGTAATATTTCTGTATTAATTTTAAGGAGGGTGCACTATAGCTCTGCCTGATATATAATTGCACAGTTTATGATTAAAGCATTTTCTAAGAAAGGCGATAACTTGTGAGATCCTCTCTATTTTTCATTTCATTAAACTACCACATTACAAAGTGTATCATTTCATTATGGGTCCTGCCAAACAGCTTCTGCTGTGCTCCTTATAGCTATGTGTGAAGTGTTGAGGTGAAGTTCGTAATTATATTTGGGTATCAGAATTTATTCCCGCTACTGTCTTGAAGGTTAGCATGTCGAGCAATTGAGGAATGCTGGGGGAAACCATCTTTAACATGAGCAGGCTGTGCCACAGCTCAAATTGCCCTGCTGAATCCTCTTTTGTGTTGCAAGCAGCTGAATCACCAGGCACCGGGACAGGGCTCGGACCACACAAACACAGGATCGGGGCTGTTCCGTTATTGAGTTGCTCAGACTGGTCTTCTGCGTCGCAGATAACAGAGGCTCTCCCATACGTTGTCAGTGGCTGGAGCCTAGGATTGAGGTCGAATGCTCCCCGGTCAGATGTGCCTGTAAAGCAGGGTGGTAAGGGAGGAAGCTTGTAGAGGAAATGAGTAAGTCAGCAGCATGGCCCAGTGTGTAGCTGTCAGGCAGGGTTACTGGAGCAAGCAGTGGAGAAGGGAGGAAGTGTTGCAATGACTAACCCTCATGTGTGCGTTCTTCTCTGAAACCGCCCCATCACAGTAAAATCTAAGATAAGAGGATTTTTGGGAAACATTGCTGCACATTTAGTGCAAGACAGAATGATCTATTGCCAGTTTTGAAAAGCACAGCTCCGCCTTAGAAATGCTCAGCATCCAATAGAAGGGGAGCACCCATAAAAAGCAGACTGTTGTGTGAAATTACTGATATTTTATCTTCTGTTCTTCACGACTTTTCTATCCTTTTTGAACTGACTGTTAATGACAGTACACAGTGGAGCTTTATGTTCTCCCAAGGAGTTAAAGATAAAATTTCTAAGAGATACATTTTTGTATTGATGCTTAAAAACTGTGAAGGGTACATTCTCTATTTCTCATGATACTTGCATCAGAGAATTTCATGTAAAAAGAATATAGTGGCATGGGTAGTGTACATGCTTACAATTTCATGTGTCTATCTACATGTTTTTCATTTTTCACATCTGATTCCTGAGTAGTTGGGTGTCTAGAAGAATGAGATGAATGAGAAGGGCATCCTATGGGGAAGGCGGGAAACAGAAGCAAGTGGTGATTGCTACAAAAAGTGCGGAAAATTAAATCCACTGGCAAATGGGTGTTGATTTGCCATATTGTTTCCATCAACAAGTCTTTATCTTTTTGATTTTTTTGGGAATACTTCACAAGTGAAAAACTCCTCTTTTACCACTGCCTTCTCCTAGTAGTTTTTCTTCTACCCTTGCATGACTATCAAAATACTGACCATCAGTAAAGTTTTATTATAATGTGCATTATCAACTTTCGTTTGCAAAACACTATTGTCAGACATTCTTTATGCTTGTCACTATTAAATTAATGAGAAAAGATTATGAAGGGGGTGGATAGGCGGGTGAAGTCCATTCTCTGAATGCTAGATACTTGCAAAACAACTGCTGGAATGAAATTTCCCTGGCTGCTTATTGAGAGGATAGTTCAAATTGTAGTCAGAATTAGGATTGGTGCATCAGATTATGTGTGGGTGCAACAAATGAAAGAAGAAATGGTTGTTATATTATTTTTATTTGTAATGTGAAACTAACCTAAAATAATACTAGTGGGTATTAAATTCTCTATGTTCCAGGGGATCAGTTTCATTGGAATACAGAAAATAGTTCAGCTTATAGTAATAGCTCAGAGAATATTTCTGAGACATTACTAAAGAAGAATGACTGAAATTGAAATACTAGTAGCAGGGAATATATGATGCTATGGATGTGCTATGCATCTTTTATCATCATGATTTCATATTGTTCTAAATATATGTTCATACAATCTTTAAAGACTCCACATTAACATTCATTATATATGGTTATACAGCTGAAAAAACCACTTTCTTAGCTACTTTAAAAAACATTTTAATGGAGTCTCTCATGTCACTCACCTGTAATAGCACAAAAAGAGTATCAGGCAGTGAAAACACAGGTGGACTGAAAAAAGCTTCTGGATGCAGCAGGGAAAATTACGGCCCTATCTAACAGCAGCACCCTGTCAGTATGAGAGAGTTGAATCCATTTCCAAAGTTTAGTTCTGTGGAGTTATCTAAAATTCTAAAGGTGTCAAGACAGCTATGGCAAACCAGCTGGTGATCCACCTGCAAGAATATGGGAAGAAATAGGGTAGACCAAATAAGATACAATTCTCTGTTTCTTTTAATGAAGAGGGAGAAAATCTGTGACAAAGACAGTTGGATAGTGAAGGAGTCCTTAGCGTGTGAACGTGGACTGAGCAGTGGTACTTCTACTGGGCAGAAAGTGGATGTTGGTTCTCTGGGTAAGACTTTAGACTGGGAATTACATTCATTTGCCCGCCCTGGTTCCGCCACAGATTTCCTTGGTGAACTAAGCAAGTAATTAATGGCTTTGGCTTCTGTTTTTCTGTTCACAAAATGGGAGTCTGACCCCTTCTCTTAAGGGACTGTGAGGTTAAATAAAAGGATGTTTGTAAAGTGATCTCATATTTTTTTTATGGAAGAGGTGCAGTTTCAACATTTTCAAACAATATTCTCATCAGAGAAAGAAGCTTAGATATTATATTTACTTACACAGGGATGCTGTCATACATATATGCTTTCTCTCAGTGTAACATCCCACAGTAGTGGGAGGTTTTGTACAAGTCTTTTTTTTTTTTTTTTTTTCTGAGGTGGGGACAGAGGCCACGGACACCCCACAAAAGGGAGCCAGCACTGGCTGCCAAGGGGCGCTGATACCCTCCAGCTGTGTGACATCCCTGCACCAAGCTCTGCTAGTTTGAGCTGCCTTTGTGTGCTGGGACACCACAGGATAGTGTGAATGTCTCTTTGGGTGCGCTCTGCCTTCTGAACATAGGCAAAGGTGTCTGTTCCTCTTATCTCATCCTAAGTGAAACTGGTTCTTCTTGTGTGCACACTATAGGTGTTACCAAGTGCTCTCTCTGTGTATGTATGTGGCCTCAACCTCTCTATTCAACCCCCAGCATCCCTTATTTTGGAGAATGTAGTTCAGCTGGTCCTTTTCAATCTTTTGTTGATAAGTGCCATTTTTATGCTGCCTGTTGCTAAGTGTTTGGTGCTAGTCAGTCTCACCCTTCCCCCCTCCTCTTTTGGCGGAGAAAGGACACAGCATATTTCCAGAATACATACTCTAATTCCAGCGATGAGACTACTGTACATCTGGTGCTCTCAGTCTCTGTGCAAATTACAGCACGCTGAACTGTAGGCAGCGGGACAAACGACCTGTCCCTGCATGGCAGGACATAGTGATTCCTACAGAAAGTGTCACCGCATCGCCAGGCGTGAGATCACTGGCGACAAGCTCATAAACTCTTACCAAAACACAGGCGAATGCCTCTGCTGTCACTTTCTCTTAGGCAGCCCCAGAGCATGGAAGCTGGGGGGGGCGAGGTGGGGGGGAGATGTGAAGAGGGGAAGCATAGAGGTAAAGACACGGTGGGAGGTGGAATTGTGGTAGATGTGGCTGATTTACGAGAGGAGTTTCCTTTATAGTCATAAGGGGAATTTTGCTTCGTCACAGCAAGTTTGAACCCTCATGAAACCGCCTGAATCATTTGAAGTTAAAATAAAGCAGACAACAGCAGGGGGAGGGGCCATTTAAAAAAAAAAAAGGCAAAAAACACAACATTAAAATTGTTTCCTTTGGTGCTGACTTCTTAAATGGGAATGTGATCCAGAATAGCTCTAGTGTGCGAGCCAACATTTGTTTTAAGAATTTTTATTGTCTTCTTTTCTCTCTTCCTCCTCTCCCCCTTGCCCTCCCCCTCTGCTCCGCAGATTTACACTGACTGGGCTAACCACTACCTAGCAAAATCTGGCCACAAGCGGTTGATCAAGGATTTGCAACAAGACATTGCAGATGGAGTTCTGCTAGCAGAAATCATCCAGATCATCGGTAAGACCAGGGCTGAGAGAAGCACTGGGAGCTGACTCCTTGCATGGGGGAATATATAATTCAAGTTGAATGTATTTAACAATAAGATGAACCCTGAATAATACAATTTGACTGGGTCCATATGTCTCTGATATTTGTGTGGTTCATCCTTGTCTTAATTAAAAAATATGTTTATGTGAGCATGTTTGGAAGTGGCTGTTTAACCATACTTTAAATGG
Organism: Actenoides lindsayi; assembly: GCA_025331215.1. NCBI lineage: Eukaryota > Metazoa > Chordata > Aves > Coraciiformes > Alcedinidae > Actenoides > Actenoides lindsayi. The sequence goes on along the minus strand of WTSP01019374.1, from coordinate 100,322 downwards.
CCAGAACTGTATCTTACACACTTTGAATTGTCAGAAAGAATGCTTCATTAAACCATATGTCTCCCATGTGTGCATTTTGTTAGTTGGAGTGGCTCATACTTTCTGGGATGCCTTGAAACTGTATCCTGACCCTGCAAAGACAATTGTGGAAGATTTCATGTCAGCAGTTATTTTGCAGGGGCTGAAGAATTAGCAGCGACCTCCTTCGCACTTCCCCCTTTGCATGATTTGGCATGTGGAAGCAACTGCTGCTAACAAGAGTTTTGTTACTGTACAACTGAGCTTTACTTAGAAAGGAGCTCTGTGTCAACAAAACCCTGTGCACTTTATTGCTGTGTCTTTTCTGATCTACTTCTGTTACTGTGTTTTGTTTTGGATTTTTAGGTTTGGTTTGGTTGGGTTTTTTTTGGCTAGGGGGTGTAAAGGGAAGTTTTATCTCATTGTTTACTTCTGCTTTTTCTACTCACTGTTTTTGTTTAGCAAATGAAAAGGTTGAAGATATCAATGGCTGTCCCCGGAGCCAGTCTCAAATGGTAAGAATAAAATATATTTTTAGTTTGTGTTGGCACTTCTGCATTTTCATAAAATGTTTTTTAATAATGCTCTTTTTAAACTGTGAATATTCTATCCTACGTTTACTGTAAAGTCCTAATTCTCATGTAGTATTCCTGGTACCTTTTTTTACATGTGCTTAATGTTTGTCACTTCATTTCTATGCTTGCTAACTTTGGGTCTTGAGGTAACCCAGAACCAAAACTTCTTCACTTCTAATTAACCCAAAACTGCCTTAGCAGACCTATTCTTCTGATGATCCAGATAATTTCATTTAACTTCATTTTTAAGGGCAGTAAATCCAAGAACAAATTTTTAAGTGGAGTCTTTGTGTCTGGAAAACTGGTTTGATGGACAAGACTTGCCAAATTATTTTTGAATATAAATAGCCTTTTGGATTGTCCACTGTGAAGTCCAGTTAGATGCACTGCCTCCAAGACTTTCAGAAATAGCACTTTAGTCATATAGCTCTCTGAGCTATTGCTGGCAGCTGCTTACAGACATCTTAATACTTCCAGGCAAGAAGCATTTTGTGACTGTGATTCATATAGGGTCTTATTAATCTTTGACTCTGTTTATGGCTGGTCAACTACATTTAATAAGATAAAAGGCTGTGGAACTGACAAGTACAAAATCTGGGCCTCGATAACATCACCATGAATTTACTGAATCATTGCAGTTCCAGTCATGCTTTTCCATGCTGAGGACTTTGCCTTTCTGTTCATATCCAAATAGTACGTCAATAAGGTGTGTGATTGTGTAGTTGGCAAGGATTTTGGAGTATAATAATTTAGATGAGCTTGCTTAATAGCAAATTACTGAAGCTGGGCTTAAAAATGGAAATGAAGTAGAAAAAAAATTGTATTTATTCAGTGCATTTTTTAAAGGGGAAAGTATTTGCAGCTTTTTCTGCAAAGCTGCAAAAGATAAGAAGAAAAATTTTGAGTACCACTTAAATGAATAAATGTGTCTTTTGGTTCTTACTTTTCAAGAAAAGGTTTAGAGTAACTTTTTTTCTCTGGCTTTCAGGCTTTTTGAAACAGTCCGTAGTAAGAATATATGCAATTTCCTTAATAATAGTTATTATTTTAATTACTCATATTACAGCAGCACCTAGTGGCCCCAGCTGAGAACGCTGGGAACTCCAGCGTGGAACTCTAAAGTTACACACACAGATTGAGAGATAATCAGTCTCTACTTTAATCACATTAAAATCTGCCATTCCAGACAGACAAGACAAACAAGAAAATATAAAAGCACAGAAAAATGATATGATTTCCTGAGGTTATGTAAGTGGTTAGTGACCATCTAGAATTGCTTAGGGACCTACCACTCTGATGTCTATCGAACTTCATTTCCATGAGAGAAAGCCGAGCTGCAAAGAGAACTCTTCACTCTAGCAATGTTTTCATCTCCAAAGTGACATTTGTGTACGTTCCCTGTTGATACGTAAATCTTTATGTGTCATAGCGTTTCTGGATTTCATCTCTAGCTCCACTGCAGTTATGGGGAAGTATGGTCAATGCATGGTGCCACAGCAGTACCTGTGGAATCAATTTGTGTCCGTCTTCATCCTCTCATAAGCACACCCCTCAGCTCAGCAAGGCTGAAGACTGTCTCAGATGCTTTGGGTCTCAAACCAGGTGTTTCAAATGCTTCTGTACATAGTCATGCATTACTGCTTGCACAGTGCTAAGGTGTCAAGGTTAGCCACTGTAACTTGATAGCAATAAAATATATTTTTTTCATCCTTCTTTGATTTAGTCTTTTTACTGTGTCATCTCTACAGTCCGATCAGATTATTTTCCTGCTTTTTGACATACCAGTTTTATAGTGCTGATTTGTTCTACTCAGCTAGGAAATTTAAAATGTACTGAGGTTAAAGTGGTTCAAACTTGTCAGAGACCCCAGGTTTTGAGTCTGGTCTCCATTTGTTTCCCTTGCTTTGTGCACTGATCTACCCTTGATGAAAGCACCATCTTATTGCATTCTCAGGTAATTTCCCTTGGTAGTGCTCAGTTTTGTCAGCCCACTCATTTAATAATAGGCCAGTTCTCTTCTTAGAGCAGCAGACTCTTAAGTGTTTGTGATGTGCAGAAAAATAATATAACAGTGGTGAAGTTAGTTTACATGCTTCACATATGCCAGTATGCAGCAATATGCCCTGTCAGGATTTGTCAGAACATGAGCCGTAAAACCAGCAACAGTCATGATATTACTATAGTAGTTTTATTAGCCATTTGTTTGCCACTTTCATTTTCACATTTTTAATTAAGAAACCTCAAGAATCTCACTGCCTTTTTCTTTTGCGTATGTTTTCATGATCCTTGGTCTCTTAACTTGCAATAACAGAGACATGTTTTCTGTATTCATCTGCCATTTGATACCCTTCCCATGAGGTGATGTCCAAGACATTTTATTAGCTTAAAAGAGGGTAGGAAGCACTGACATAGATTGTCTGCTGCTGGAAACACTTGATATCCCCGTAAATGATATAGATATCAATTCATAATTAATCACTACCAATATTCCCAAGTTCTGTTCCTCTTACCATTTGGTTTTCCTCTTGCCAATGGCTTCATCTTTCAAGTGATTTTTATGAGAGTTCAATTCAACTGTTACCTTAATTGGTAAATATTTTTTAATGTTTATTTTAAATATGTATAAAAAGCTTTTATAGTTTTCTTTTAGTTAGGGCTATTGCAATGTCTTGCGCTCCATGTTCATCTTGGCAGTGATATATAAAGTATTTCCATCAAGTTTAACTGGATCCACAGGTCCAAGTTCATAAAAATTAAAACCTGTGAAACCCAACAGCATCCAGTGTCTGTATAGTTAGCTTTACCAGAATCCTCGTGACTGTCTCACATATTTGTGCTCACACATTTGAGGTTGCATATAGAATTTGAGAACCTTGGATGTAATAGGGAATAAATTATTTCATATTCAAATCGCAGAAACTTTAATGAATGAAACTTGCAAGAGAATTAGCAAGGTTTGCTTGTTTGCTGGGTAAATCTACTGTGGTAAAAAGGTGCTAGTATTTCTTATGAATGGTTTTAATAAAGATGATAGATATTTAAATCTCTTGAGTATTACAACATACATTATATACAGTGTAATATAGAGTCTTCTGCTTGTATTGCCTGTTCTTTTCCTTTACAGCTATGCATTCAAGGAGGAATATGGCATTTCAGCTTTATTTTTTTTTATCAAATAATTCAATTTCTTCAGTGTAAAATAATATGACATTAATTTCTGTCTTTTCCTTGCATGAATTATTCCATAAGTCTTATCAGTTGAGGAAACCACAAATCATCTTTATTTAGACTATAATGGTCTTTCAAGGGTTTAGCTTTAGATACAACCAAGACCTAATTCCTTTCTGCTTCTTTCTAAGCCATTTATTTCTTTAATTTCTGTTGTAAGCTCCCCATCATTGAAAAAAAGCAGGATAGTGTCCTCGATAGAAAATATGTTACAAAGGTTTTTTCTAATGGTCCAAAGAGAAATAATTGAGAATTTTTCTTCCTGAACATATTAAAACTGTACTGGAAGATCTCAAGTGTATTGTCTCTAAAGAGATCATATCAAATTATAGTAAGCATATAGAATATCAAAATTAATCCATCCTGGGGCTATCAGAGAAAATGCAAGACAATCAAAAATGTTGAACTGAAATGTTCTTTTATGGTGATATTTGCAGTATTGTTCCTAGAGAATTTTACAAAACTAATGTTTTTATTCATTCCTCATGCAATCTGCAGTGCTTTCAGCTGCATAAATAGTAAAATAAGTTCAAAGTTGTAAAAAATGTTTATTATATTGCTTTTCAAGTTGATTTTTCCTGCAAAGCTTGATGATGTCTTATTAGCTGTTTTTCCTTCCTTAGAATTAGCTCTTGCTACTTCCCATGAGAACTGTCTATGCCAGTACTCATCTATGTACAATAACATCCTTGATTGTAGTTGGTATCAGGGCTTTTCTCATAGCTATTGAAGGGCTGGAGAGACCCTTCTTATTAAAAGGCTCGTAATGTAGTTGTATGCATTTAATGAAGACTATTTTTCATTTTGTCAGTCTTATCTTTGGCACAGTTTCCTACTAGTTTATATAACCAAACATACACTTCAAAGGTAATTTTTATCGTTTAGGATACAGACAGACATGCTACAGTCCCAACAGAGGGAGTTGAGTTCAATGAAAAAATAGGTCTTGCTTACCACATCCTGGAAATCAGGGAGCTGGAAAAGGTGTTGGAGCTGTAGCACATCGCCAACTGGATATGAAAATTTAGTAAAAAGCTGCAGTTAGCAGATCTGATAGCATCTTTGGATAAGTAGCAATGTATCTGTTAAAAGTGGGAATCAATGTGATTATGTGCAGCACTAGTAAGATCATTTCTACTACATTGTACTTGATTTCATTAATAATGCCTTTAAAAACATTAATAAATGTAAAATGTCTGAGAAAAAGAGCCACAAGAATGCCAACAATTTTGCTTTATTCTTTGAGACTGAAGAAAAATTGTGTACTTTAGCAAGAAAAAGGTGGAGCAAGTGAATAACTCTCTGCTTAACCAGGGAACGTTTTTGTGATAGAACTTTCTATGACATAGTTGAAGAAGTGTGTGAAGCCTGAAGCTGAAGTAGGACAAAATGACCATGTCTATACTGGTAGACATTGCTTTGTAGTTTATCAGGTAGATGTGCTTCATAGTGTTCTTGTAGTCCCATGAAAGCTCCCAGTGGCTCCCTCTTTCCTCATATTCATGTTTTTTTCTCAGGAGGAAGCTATGGTTGCAAGGGCATGAGGTTCATGCAAATCTCCTTTTAGCAGGGAGTCAGCCCATGAACAGGATGAATAGGTGGAAACTGGAACTGCAAAGTGTGCCACAGAGTATACCTGCCCTACAGTATGTATAATTCCCTTCAGTATAATCACCTGCCTTCAGACTTCCTCTAACAGTGATGTGCTGGGCAGACACTGTTGAATAACATTCCTTGATATCCAGAAATGCCAATGTTCAAGGACAAGAATATCATCATTAACTTTCTGTGTCTAAAAATTGTTTGTAAAAACCAGTTTAATTTTGTATAAAGTAAGCATTGTAGGTTCTACTAAGGCCTATAGAATTCCATATAAAAATGCATGGAGTATGGTTATGTGGAGTGATTTGAGGACTGGGAGGCCTGAAAATGCCATCCCTACATTCACTGTCAGGTGGGCCCACATGTGAGCTCTTTCTGTCTGCACTGTGTAGAACAGTGTAAAAACCTTCTGACTTTGCTGATGCAGTTGTTGGTGAGATTGGCTGTATGGATTTGGAGCCGCTCCAGCTGAGCTTTCCACACTTCAATTGTTGAAATATATACAGAAATTTTGCTGAGTGTAGAAATATGGTCCTTTACAACTGGAAATACAGTCTGAATTTTGAAAACTAATTCCAATTCCTTTTATGTGCAGGCCGTTTTCTGCTCACAGTGTCATCTGTGAGACCCCCTTTTGTTTAAATTCAGACTGTCACCCCATGGCTATCAATGGACCTTCGCAGATTTCACAACTGGCTGCTATGAAAGTTTTGCAAATACACAGGGGAATGAGAGGTGCTAGTTTTGTCGGCCATGCAGGTTTTGTGTGCTTGAAAGAATGGGACAAAGACAGTAGTCTTATTGCTGTATTTCCACACTACATGCTTACATACTTACTTTTCAGAAATTAGGTAAAGAATCTGAAGTGCTCTCTGTTTTGGTGAAGATGCAGTTTGCATAAGAGATAGGGCAAGATCTGAGAAAACAGCCTTTAGTTGGTACAGGTGTCTGGTTAAAAATGAAGTCAAAAGGAATGGTTTCTTACAATATGGGCAGGACAGAGTCAAGAACTCATTTCCCTGTCCTCTGTGGTAGGTAAAGCATATCTAGCATTTGACAGTAGAGTAGCCTTAAGAGGAAAAAAATGAAAGGACTTCTAGAAAAGGATGACAAGTTCACAGCATAATATCTAAGAAAGTGATCTCAGTAAAGCCAGATTTAAAAACCAGTAGTAATTAAAATTGGAGCTCCTGTGAGAGGTTTCTTCTGTTTATAGAGATGAAAGCTCATATTTTAGCTGCTTTACATAGAAAGAATCTGCAAGACATAGTCATAGCTTGTGTGGGGGTGTTTCAGGGAAAGCAGACTTGAATATGCCCAGGTATTACATAAAGACTGTGAGGAAAATTAACTTTGGCTTACATTGGCAACTTGTTAGAAAGATAACTGCAATTTTGATGAGAGTATTCAGATCTGGAACAGAGAAAGAGACAGTGACACTGTGCCTGTATTCTAGATTGTTATAATCCAGATCATTGGCTATTTGGCATGGCTATATCAGGAGTATACATACTTATTTTTATTTGCAGAAATTTTTTCAATGTACAACATCAAAATCAGCAGATAAGGGTCTCTACCTTTTGTACACAGCATGTGTACAGCCATGAGAAGACTGGTAAGCATTATTTCTTGTCCATTTGGTCAACTTCCTGGTAATACAGATTGATTGCCGTATCTTTTCCTTTTGTGTACACTTAGCTTGGGAATTTTCCAGTATCATCTTAAAATTCCCCTCTTATCTCTAAGTCTCCCTCTCTGTCAGGTGAGTTGTGAAGGACCTGGTCTCACTGGACATGGGCAGTCAAGTTTGTGTTACAGCAGAAACTTTCTCTTACGGGGTTCCTCAGTTAAAGCAGAAGAACTCATCTTGGAGACCTCTTTACCTCTTGGAGCAGGCCCTGAGCTGCCTCAATTAAAAGTCCACACTTGAATTTCTGTTCCCATTGATGAAGGTGGAGTTTGAACAGCAAAATAGATTTAAGGACTTCAAGTTGCTCTTGATAACTGCCTACATTGTCCATACTTTCATGCAGCCTCAAGCCAGGGTGTTATCTGGAGGGGAGTTTTATGAGGACATTTTGCCTTCAGTGTAGCTTAGCCTGTCCCTGCATGTTACCCAGCTCCCAACAATTACAGCTTGTCCTTGGACTTTGTAAGTGGTGGCAGAAATACCATGCTTCCCATTCCCTGGGAAGAATGTTATGGTAATACACAGCTTATACGTTCTTTGGCGTCCCAGCTCCCCAAGGATTTATTTGCCAATTAATTCTGCATTTCTGAGTCCATCTCTTGTGGTGTGACAGAATAAAGCTTCATGCAATTCTTTTTTTTCAAAAGTGTGGGTAAAATACCCATTGGAGCCACACTGAGGACAAATACTTCTTTTCACAGTCTGTTGTCTCCTACCTTGCAACAGTGGCAGCTCTCGACTGAAAGAGGCAAGGCTGATACAGCTCCATTATGAAAAGATCTAAGCAGATGCTTATCTATGCAGCAAATGACACTCCTAAGCATGATACATATGCAGATGTCCCATTTTCTGATGGTAATTTCAATTAGATTCATACAATTTTTTAGTCAACTAGCTATGCTTCATGAGACTCCTCAAAAGATAGGTGATGTAGATTCAACTTGTACCATTACTGAGATTCCCATTAAAATGCCCAAGACTGTCTTACCTAGGAGCATATCTTAGCTATGATTCTGAAGATGTTTTCTTGAAAAAGTCCTCTCATTTTCTAGGTGTATTCAGAGTGTGATCTTCCTTTTGAGAACCAATCCCATTCCCACATCTCTCTCCAGTGACTTCCCTCAGCTGTTCTGGGGAAAACTTTCTTGGACATGTTTGACACACTTGCAATTCACTGTACAGTGTACAATGTACAAGATGGCTTCAGAGCATTTACAGTCATTTTGGCATTCACTAAATGTTCAAGCTGACTATCTCATTGAGGTCTCCCATATTTCCTTGATCGATGATAGGAATGTAACTACTAAGATGAATTTTCATTTATCTCTGCACCAAGTTTATAGAGCCCTAAAGCTTATTCCTGCAGGCTAAGAAATCCTGTGGTATACAATATGTATGTCATGTCCTGGATCTCAAAGTAGTGAGAAATTATTATCAAGCCTTCTACACATGTATTCATGTTGCCACCTAGAAATAATGGGGACAAGAGCAGTAATCTGTATGAGATTCTCTTCCATGTGTGAGGAGGTGGCCACTCTGTTGAATGGCTCTACTGACCATAAGGTTACACCTGACTACTTTAATTTGCTCAGGGCATTGCATGTTTTGGAGAGTTAAACAAGCCCTTTCAAACTCTTGAATCATAAATAGTGTGTAGGTCAAAATTGTAGAAACTGACCTTCAGGGCTGGACTGTCCCTCTTTGATATTGACATCAACAAGACTTTTTTATAAACTTTCATATGCCTTCTAGGGGGCCCATGGCTTTTCTGTGTAATACAGTATGCCACAGAATTTAAAAATTCTCCAGCTAACAGCAATGCACATAAGTATGTCTACAGTGTGAATATACAAACAGATAATGCAAACTGAAGAAGTTACAGGAAGTAACATCTCCTTCATCATTGCAGAAATCGAAGGGATTTTTTTGTTTGAAGATTAAATTAACTCAACGTAAAGACTAGAGTGAAAATGAGAGCATCAAAAATAGAGGTGTGTGGCACTCCAAAAGAAAAAATATTATAGGGAATCATGAGCGTCCCTCTAAGGCTATGTTGTGGGAATTATGACGAAATGAATAGAGGACATAAAGAAAAAAAGAGGATAGAATTTCTGTAAGGGTAAAATTAAAGTTGTTAATCTTAAATATGTTTGACATTCAAGGGTGAAGGTGTTGGAATTCTGGTTCCAAGTTTCGCCAAAAAGAGATTATTAATGTTATTAACATAGCCGGTTTGAGTAAGATGAGAAACATATTGGTTTAGCATGGAACTGGCAGAGGAGGAATTCCACCTGCTTTTGTGGACAAACAAATTTTCTAACAACTCTAGAAATGGAAAAGAAAATGTAAATGGGGTGAGAGCTGGACAGACAAGCAGATTTAGAGTTGCCTTTTTTATGGGAGACTATGTTTTTACTGTGAGGGAAAGAGGAAGCTAGGAAGGCTGGGAGAAGAGCTGCAAGTGTTAGATATAGTAGAGCATAAAGGATGGGAAACTTCATCCTGCCTAAGAATGTTACAGCCTTGGAAAGGAAGAGCAGGAAAAGGCAACCAAATCATCATTTTTCAGATACAATTTGATTCTGGTTTGGCTTTTTGTTAGGCTTCTTTATTCTGTACTGAGACAGGCAGTTCTCTTTACGTCCAGAGATCTGAGAATGTTAAAAGAACCACAGGATTTATGATAATCCCTCTTCACAGAACAGCTCAGAATTGTATTGGGCAGTGTCATGCATATTCCCCTGAGTCACTAACATTTGACTGTCTGAAGTCATAAAAGAAAATGCCACACAAACACATCCTGGGTATTCTTTTGCTAGGCCGGAAGAAGTACATTATTCATTAAATATGAATTGCATGTACTTATTAGCCTTTTTATTTAGGCTTACAAATTCCTTGTCCTATTTATTAATACATGGAAACACATGAGAATAACTCATCTTGATGTTAATGAAATAATCATGTTCTAAGGAGTCATCATATCATACTGTGATGATAGAAGTCTCCATGAAATCTACAGAGAAGTTAGGTCGGGGTTGGGTTTGCATGGTTAGGATTGCTTGGTTAGGGCTGGGATTAAGGTTATGCACATTTTGCTTCTGTACACCATGATCACTGAACACAAAAAGATACTGTTTGAGGAGACACAATTGACAGTCTCCCCATTTCCCTCCCCCATCTATACTCTTTTCTGTGCTTTTCAATTTTCTGGGTTTTTTTTTCCCTCAAAAACCTGTGAACATTCCCTAAGCTTTTGGAATTGATCAAATGTATATTTGTGATACAGAAGCTTAGACAACGAGATGATGAATAAATGGCTTTGAAACCTCCATTAATAGAAATGCACTGGAAAGTTTTAATACCAACACGCAGTTAAAATACATACACACAAATTGACTATGACACGCATTTTAGAAACCACCTGTTTGTTATAGCCATTAATACATTTTTCCCAAATAGCAGCAGCAGGATTACAGTCAATATGTGTGCTTCATGATGGTGTATTTTTGTCATCTTCTATAGGGGGAGTATGTTATAAATACTAGGAATGTCTAGAATGTTTACTGGATTTAAAAATAGAGAATAAAGTGCGTGATGTTTAGCTGAACAGCAAAAATGCATATTTAAGCTGAACAAGAAAATAAACAATGTCTCTGAAGTGAATTTATTTTACAGTTTATCCAAACAAGGCTTTTTGGTAGTTTTGAGGTTTTGTCAGCTTTCTAGATTTTTATCAAATGTCTGATTATTTTGGAACTGTGGCAAAATGCCAGTTCTTTTATGGTTATAGTTGAGGCCTTAGTTCTATATAAAGATTTTCAAACCTCTTCCTTTACAGTACTTCTCCTTAGACTGTCTTATAATTTTGTGTATATATGTTAGTTAGGAAAGCTTATTGCTCCATGTCTGTGAAGCCTTGAATTTCTTTAGAGAGGCAGACGTTTCACAAAAGAACACTTCTTAACATTGAAGCAGAGTCTCTCATCATTCCTCCTAAAATAATGTGTCACTACCTATCTTGACAACGGTGAATTCTGAAGCTTCAGTAGCATGCAAGATTCTCAGGAGAAAATGTGTTGGCCTGTGTTTCAGTTTGTAGCACACATGCATGGATATGCATCCATCTGAAGTACCTTGTGTAATTCTGATGAACCTCCAGTGGTTTTCTTCACTTTGACTGGTACTTAAGCCACTCTCCCTGCCTCTCACTTGTGAATGGTTTGTGGGAGCTTTGCAATTCTGGGAGCTTCGATGAACCATTGTATTTTCTGGACATCTGTGAGAGTCTGAGATGGTCACTCTAATACAGAGTTGCCAGAGCTACTATCTCTGTTCTTTCATGTGAGTCCAGATTAAGTTTAGAAAAGACATACTAGACATATTTTGAGATTTAAACATTGACATCTGCGAACAATAAATGAGGGCACACACCAAGTACAAATATCATCATCTCTTGGTTGGGCTGAGAAATCCAAGTACTGGGAAGATGTTTTATGGGACATACAGGAACTGTGCAACTGTCTATAAAATGCTGTCTGTGGTGTAATGTGTAAAGCAGCAGAGGGTGCCAGAAAACGACGAGTTGTGGCTTCCATTTTAATTAACAGAAAAGGAAAGGGATTATAACTAGCAATGTTAGGGTGGAACAGGGTTTGCATTGTGAATTCAGCTGCAGAAGGGAGGGAAGAAGATGTGCAATTTTAAGCACTTACATGTGCTTAAAATTAAAATAAACACTGTCCAACAAATTGAGAAGCTTTTGAAGGTATTTTGTGGTACATTATGCTTAGATGACAGTTCTCATCACCAAATTATCTTTTAGCGACTATACATGCCCAGTATTTCAAAGCTTGGCCTTATAGCAAAGGAGGATAATGAAGTAACATAGAATGTCTCAGTGATGTAGTGTGTTAATTACAAGCCATCATGGTAACAAAAAAAAATAAATCCTGTCCTTCTACATTTGTAATTGTCAAGCTCATTAAAAAAGACCTGACAACCTCCCTCTGCTCTCCCGCTGGAAAGTAAAATACAAAAACTTTGATGGCAGAAAAAGTTTTCAGCAATATTGCATTACTTCCAGAATATAATACAGTTACAATGTTAGAAAATTAAGAGAAAAAACAGAAAGTAGGTGCATACTGAAACAACTGTGATCAGTCCAGATGTATTTTCTCACTCTGCCCTTGATCTTTGCTGAAACAGGAGCTGCCTACATCTGCTGAAGCTAGGTGCTAACCTGTTTCATGGAAAAAATGCCAAATCTGCTAGATTTTACAGTGTCTTTTACAGACTCACCATTTCATAGTTCCTTGGCTTTTATGCACACTAACCCATCTAAACTTGCTCTTTTATTTGGCAGTAACTATAATGAAAGAATAAACACCTCCTTGAACCCTGCTTCAAATTCCTTCCACCTACAGCCTCTACCCAATACCCTATTGCTGGCACATGTGAATGAGCGCACACTGCTATGTCAGAGCAATGGGCCATCTGATCAACATTCCCTCTCTGAGAATGGCAATGCAAGAGACCATTTAGCATGATCCTGCAAGGGTGGGGTTTTTTTTGTTACATTCTCCTCTTCTTTTTCCAATATCTAAAGTTATTGTATTAGGGGTATTAGAGGGTAGTTCTCTGCCTGCTCTTTCAGTATTAATTTATCCATGACTGTTGTGATTACCATTTATTCCATGACACGTCAGAATGAAGTATGCTGGATTTCTCAGAAAAAGTCTTCTGTCTCCTGTAATCATGTACACAGCCATGGGACTAAGTGCAAAGTAGGCTTTTTTTTTTTTTTTTTTTTTTTTTCATTGATTGCAATTACTACTCTGCCAACCTGCTCCCATTGTCAGGAGCCCACAGATCCAGATGATCAAAAATGGTGTGAGGCACCATCAAGCAGCTGAAACTCCATGTTAGTAAAGATTTTGATGACATGGAACTGGACTTAAATACTGATGTTTACTCTAAAGTTAAACATTATTACAGCTGGTGACACTATTATAGGCAATACTATTCATGTACATAAAGGTAAATTGGATTAAGCTAGCAGTAGAACAGGCAAGTTATCACAAAGGCTGCTTATTTCAACAGCAGTAATTAATTCCTTCTCATGGAAAGGCTCTTCATCAGGTTAATTAAATTATTAACACAATCTTCTTATGGGCTTTGTTTGGGTTGGTTTTTTTTGTTTGGTTGGTTTTTTTTATGTAACTTGTCTGTTTGAATCCACTCTGACCTGAAACTTAATACACAAATTGTTAGAATACAGTACAACCATTTTTGTTTCAGCAGAAATAAATAGTATAAATACCACAATCTATCTGGCAGCTTTCTCATGTGCAGTCTGAGGAGTCTGCTGACCATATGATCAACAGATGATCATATGACATAAATCAGAGCTGTACTTATTTTAAGTTGAACTTATTTTAAGTTGGCCCAGTGGCTAAATATGAATTATTCTGGGCAAGGTTCACTTTCAGAGTCAGTCCAAGATATATATATATATATTTTTTTTTGGTGGTGTTAGGACATGATTGTATTCAATTTCACAAACTGGTCACAAGTAATTTTTGCTTTTTGAAGAGTTTGTATCAACTTAAAGCATTTGTTTACCGATGCAGTTCTTACCGATTTTTCATGTGGCATCCTGAGCAGCACCAAACCTGTGAAGTCCTAGAAGTTGAATCTGAACAGTCTTCATGAAATAGAAATATGTTTGTATTTTAGCTTGTAGCTTTTGGCAGTTTAATTTTATAATAACTAGAATGTGCTTCGTTTAGGCTTGTATTGTCAGCTAATTGGAACCTTGTTTGAATTATTCTTACCTCTTGATTGTTCAGAGTTTCTTTGGAATTACAACGGGAGCGTAGCAATGACGTTTCCCTCTAGGGAAAAAAGTGCCACAAGAATTTTCTTTGTCCCAGTGTTTCCACACTTGAGAGCTGAGACCTATTTGCATGTGCAATAAATAATAGTTCATGAAGTTAGATAACTAGTCTTGTGTATTCTAACTGCCCACATAACTCGCTAATCATCATCCCAGTCTAGCGGGCTGTTTGCTTGTCACTCACAGACTTTTCTCAGTAATTCCTCCCCAATAATAGCTTTAAAAGAAGGGGTTTTATTTTTGTGAAAGCTTTCACTTAGTCTGTAGACAAATCAGCATCAACAGTCCACAGTAAACATATGTGCAATGGTGTTTTCACAGTTCTTGTATATACAAGACTTCCATCTGGATTTCTTAGCATAAACAGTTTTGAAAGATTTATATTGTTACATCATATAACATATTTGAAGATATGTGCTCCCTCCAAAGCCCAGTAAATGCTTATTTTTCAAGTAATACTGGCTGTATATTGGAACTGGAAAACACATGGGTAACTGTTTAAAACATTGTTTCCTCCTGCAGTTCACAGTTCATTGGCTACAACTGGAAGTGAAGTGACAACGAAGAAGTGCATAGCCTTGAGCATTTCTAATGTTTCTATTAGATTTGGTTAAGAATTTAAGAAAAAATGCTGGTCCTATTGAACTTAAGAGCTGATACCCATTGCTTTCTGTGGTTTCAGGTGCTTTTATTTTCCTTAACTGAGAATGTAAACACAAGATCTTGTGAAAATGTGGAAAATGCTTCCTGTGGTTATAAGCATAGAGCAAAGAGATAGGTAACTGTGAAGGCTGTTTATAAGCATGGTATGAAAATATATGAAGTATGACCTAGTATTTCTCTGTGTATTATTCTGAATGTGGTATAACATACAATGCTTGGATACATTAGCAAAAGTGAAAGCCTCAATTTGAGTCTTTTTTTTTAGGGCTTAGATCAATTTCAGTCAGTAAAATGAAGACTAACACAAAGGAAAATCAGTGACTTACATTGTTTCTCTCCTGCATATAGTTTCCCAAGGACTTTAGGTTCCAGGCTGAGGACCAAACACATAACTTTAGATCTACAGAAATCTCTGAGCTATATTTAAGAGGTGGTTAATAACAAGTGTTTTTATCATTTTTCTTCTGACGAGCTATAAATGATCTATAAATATTTTTTCAGGGTAATATGCAAAGTATATCTAATTAAAAAAAAATTACAATATATGTAAAATCAAAGGCCAGAAGGACAAGAAATTGTTACTGTGTCTCCTGCACATGCTGTAGCATTATGACTTCTGGTGTAGTCAAGAGGGAGTGTTCAGAAAGCATAAAGTGCATCTGGATGGGTTCCGTTTGCAAAGTTCAAGAGATGTAGTGAAATGCCCCATAGTTTACCTGTTTACTTATCTTTTAAAGGATTCATCCTGTCACCAGTTGTAATTGCCCTTACTTCTAAAGCTGCTTTTTTTGATGAGCTAAATGAAGTTGCTATGTGCTAAATAGTGGTGCAGGAGAGAACTGGAGTGCTTTCAAAGGTTTAATTAAATCTAGTAAATGAACACTCTGTTGTAGACTGTCTTTTAACCTAAGGGAGAGAAACACCTCTGTTTTAAAGAAGCATACATTTTCACACTGCCTTCCAATTTTTGTAAGTTCCAAGTTCCATAAATATTTAGACATTGGTACCTTGCTGGCTCCAGAGTGTTGCATAACTGAGAAAAAGATTGTAGACAAGCTTGCTAAAGTGATGCATTGCTTTAAAAACCACTGTGTTTCAACAGGGTCCCTTTTATCATGGCTTTAAAAAATGTCCTCCCAAGGCAGTATTTATCTTCAATTTCATGTTCTTAGTGCATGTGTAGGGCTCTTTCATGGTGGCAGTGGCCACAGGCCTGCAGAGATGACAGCACTGAAGTAGGGAGTTACTTTGAGACTCTGGAACAGAGAACTTTTACTTCATCTTTTCTTTTGATCCATGCTGCTCTGGAGTCATATTTTAGCGTTCTAAGAAGTTCATATAAGATAATGAAATACTTTTCAAGTTTTTCTGCATCCAAACAGGAGTCTGTTCAGGACCAAATCCAGCACTATATTCCAATCAAAAATCCAACACTTCATGCTCACAATTTCTATTACAGCACAACAAAAGCACTTCAGAAATTACCACCATTGTGTTTTGTGCTTTACAATGCCTGCTGTAGAGGCCACTGTAGAGAAACAGGTGGAGTAAATGCAGGCAGGACACAGAAGGAAGAGTGGGCAAGAAAGGAGGACAGGACAAGACAATCACTCCATTATGTAGATGAACAAAGTAAAATCTTGCATTCTTCTCTTTTGTGTTTTTTTGGATGTTTGGGCAGAGTTTTTTTGTTTGTTTGTTTTATAAGAAAATGACCAGCAGATGTTCATAATGATATGCTTGGCCATCTGATCAGTTATGATTAGGATTAATGCTTGTATGTAGAATAACTGAATTGTTCATTAACTTGTTGATGACCACAAACAGGAAAAACACCAAACAAATTTTCATTTGACATTACAGAGATTATCTCACATTCACCCTAAGCTTTGCAAGCATCGAGTCAACTAGGTGAAAAACCTGCAACACCAATTGTCATTGTCATGTTCCTGACATGACTGAAAATAATGTATGCCAAAAGGGTTCCATTTCCCACTGTAGCATTTTCCTAAAAAAATACACACCCCAGCTCATACTCTGACCTCAACAGTGACCTCATACATTCTTGTATCAGCAGGTCAGTATGTAAGTCTGTTGAATTCTTCAAGTATTTGAGAAATTAATTTGTTTTCACATTTCTGGGTTTACTGGTCATATTTCGTGTTTGGAGTGCATGTTGGAAGAATTTGATGTGCATGTTCCTTAATATCTGTTGGAAAAGGAAGTGGAAGGTATTTGAGTTTTGAATAACTTCATCATCCTTTCCTTAAAAAATAACCAATGATTAAATAACTCCAGCATCATTTCCTAAAAATTTTTGCCTGGGAGGCCTTCTACATACCAGTAGTTATTATTCTCTGAGGTAAAATTCTCCCCAAATGCCTCCACTAAATCGGTTTTGAATTTGCATATATGGTCTCTTATTGCAAAGTCAATGCTTAGTTTGGAACAGTTTTCTGGACTGTTGTTACATGGTTCACTGATAGTTATTTTTATTAAATACTCCTTAAATTATTCTATTGAAAGTAATGAGGAATTTATTAGAAAAAAAGTTGAATGTGTATGCGTGTCAGTGTATTCTGCTTAACACCCTGAAATGCATTATAGTTTCCATAGAAAAATGGAATGTGCCTTGTATCTGGGTGAGGTAACAGGCCACGTGCAACAGCAAGTCAGCAGAACGCATTTAATATCTCCCAGCAGAACTGCTAACACCTGTTTTATCTGGGTGGGTTTTCAAACTTACACCACCCATGGAAACTTGACATTGCCTTTCAGTATAGTCACAAAAATTGATTGCAATAAGCTGTCATGTTAGGAGCTCTTGGGAAATAAATTATCTAAACATCAATAATGCAAGTTTTCAGTCTCTGCTCTTTGTACTTTTGCAAGTTTTACTGGAGAGCTTTCTTATCTCCCTTTTTCCCTTTCTTCAAATTTCCCCCCATTTACACAAGGTGAACTGAGAATTCATGGCAAATTTCACCCTGTCTAGTAGTCTTTGTTCAAGGGAACAGTGCAACATATAGCCTGCTATAAAAGCATCTTTGCAGAGACTGCAAATTTGAAACTAAAGAGGCTCCTCAATCTAGTGACTGTAAGTTTTGCATTTCTCTGGGCTGCATTTCTTCTCATTGCATTTACTTCAGGCTTTGGATGAATTTGGGTGTATTCTTTGTTCTTCAGAATGACGATTGTAAAAAATATTTTTTACTATGCAATAATACTATTTACAATTTCTTCATAAAGAATATTGATGGAAATGCAAGACTTTCAGGCAGTCTTGCTCAATAATAAAAAACTTGTAGTAATTTAGTATGAACACATTATCTATGTTAATAAGCTTACCCAACTTCAAATATGCAAGAGACAAGAAAGCAAATGGCTTGCTTTCGGATGTGTGAAACTAGTTTAACCTGTGCAGTATCAAAAGAACACTGTCAGCTAGTTAGTTCAATTATAATGTTTGTAAAATGAGCCCGTAGGAATTTATTTCACATTGTTCCCTTTGAAAGTTTTTAACCCTACTCTCTTGTTCTAGCTCTAGTAGAGATAAATTTCAGAAAAAAAATAATTCTGTAGCAGGATCCTCTCTTTTGGAATACCTGGGAATCAGATATTGTAGATAATATACAGCAATACAGTGTGATGAAAATACTACAACAATTTTCTAAATAAAATTTCATGATAGCTTTTCACAGAAAATGAGTAAATTGACAACACCAAATTGAACAGAGTGCATGACATAGGTGTTTCTTACAATGTTTGAGGTTATTCATTGATACTTTTATAAACAATTAGAAGTCCTATAACTGGAAATGTCTAATTAGGTTAAGTCTTTACATATGGAACCTCTTATCCAAGT
>WTSP01019374.1:66186-80037 GCA_025331215.1 Actenoides lindsayi | reverse complement strand
CAGACACTGTCTGTGAGAACAGGCTGCTAACTTGAGACAGTGCAGTTAGTTAGAAGAACTGAGCTGAAAAGTAAAATTGCAGAACAGAATTAGTTCTGTTCTCACTGAAACCAGGACAATGTGGCTCTGCGTTTCTGTTGCAGGTTGTTTTCATGAGTGTCCCTTATCAACCATCAGCAACATTAGAAAACTTCTACAGAGCAACTCCTCTGCCAAATTTTATCTGGGGCTTTGGGTCATGAATCAAAATGTCAAAACACACAGAGAAGATAGTGTTGAATGAAGTGCTAACAGGAATTACCATTTTACTTCTGCTGCCAAAATATTAAGAGTATTTTAGAAGCATATATGTGTAGAAATGCTCTGTAATATTAAGATGTCGTCTTTATAAAGATGTCCCATTCTTCAGCAGGAGGAACCCATCTCCAAGTAGACAAATAACGCCTAACTTGTGTATGTGTCTATATATTCTTTAAAACTATATTGTAATGAATGTATCAAGAGAGAATTAGTCAAACAAGATATTTTTTCAGAGCTTCTTACAAATTCAGAAAAACATAATGCTCTATTAGTCATCATTACTTGTCTTCTGAGCATCCCATAATTAAATTTATGTTTGGAAGTGAAGAAAGTGTTGTCTGCCAGACAAAAGAAATGAAAGCTAATCTTGGTAACAGCAAAAATAATTATAATAAATAGACATATTCTGTATGTTGAGTCACTGGTGAGCATGATTCCACAAATGTGCTCTTCCTGTAAGTCTGCTAACTGCTGGGTATTAAGTACTACTGTTTATCTACATAAAAGTCCCACAGTCTGGTTCAGTGATTTATTTCTGTCACTAAAATTTCAAATAGCTTCCAGTGAAAAGCAGATTGTCCACAACTATGCAATGTAATAAGTTACAGCAGATTTGTGATGTATCTCCTTTGTATGCCATGTATTGTATTAATAGTATTAGAGTTGTGATATTGGTGCTTATTTGTACATCATCATTTGGACTATAACCCCTTAAAATGTGGGTCTAGAAATACCTTGGGGCTCACTGGTATTTCAGGTCAAAGTATTTCAGGTGTTTTTTCCACCGTGTTGTGTGTATGAACAATATTAAAAGTATTTGATTTATGAAAGAAGCTTAATATATTGTAAGCATAACTCAGTAGGCTTAATTTAAAAAGCATCAAATGGTGTTATCTACCTAATAATGACCACAAATCTTAATTCCTAAATGATCATCCTCATAGCCGATTTTACCTGCACTCACAATGTTGGACCTACATTTCAGAATTTGACATGTAATTCTTGAGTTTTGATAAGGAAATGATTATATAGTCAGAGAGGATTTTCTTTTACCTCTGAAAAGCTATCTCATGTACTATTGATTGACTTTCAACATTATTAGTTGTAACAGCTAAGTGGACAAATATCTACATAGCAATGAAGGTTTATTATATAATTAATTCTTATCCCATTTGTATCTTTTAAGATTTTTACTGTGGCAGATCTGCTGTTCAACATACGGTGCTTCTCCCACTCTTTTGAAACTTTGATATAAAATAAGTGCCTTAGAACAAAAATCTGGGGGCATTTACAGTGATGGAGGACTGTTCAGCAACAGTTTGATCTTGGCAACATATACATCTAGAAACAAATTTGCAAATATGAGTTACTCTCTGTGTCTTGATATGTAAGATTTGGAGTCAATCTGTATAACTTGAATTCTGTCCTGTAATGAACTGTCTTCTGCTACAACACTTTGTAATTCTGACGGTACTACTTAGCTAAATAGGAGCACCAGCTCTGTTGTAAACTGGTACTTCCTGAAAGCAAAATTCACTACAAAATTGTGGACATATGTAAGATACAAAATTTGTCTGGCGTCTATGTTAAATACTGCACTGAAAAATCTTCAGCCCTTGATATATAAGCAGGTAGAGTTCTACATATGCAGTGTCAGCTCTAGGAAGAGTTTACCCTAGCATATAATAAACCCACCAACTACTTAAATAAACATGGACTTCAGTGATTCCTACCACTCTTGATTGAAACAGTATTGAGAAGTGGAAGCTGCTTGAAATCTCTTAGAACTTTTGTAATTGTAAAATTACTCTCATCTGTTAGTAGGTTTGAATAAAAAGTGTTTGGGTCTGCTAGGGTTTGAGTTCAAAGAATAACTGTGGTTTGCCAAGGCAAGAAGTAGGTAATCAAAGCAATGTTTAGAGACACACTGAAAGCTTCAAAATGAGACAACTTTAAGGCTAACATTTTCTAGACTGCAGAGGAAAGAAAGTGAAAATAACCCAAGAATATATTACTGCATGTCTCATTGAGTTTCCCAGCAGCTCCTGAGAGTTGTATAGTAACTGCAGTTATTATCTGAAAACTGACTGTAAGAGTCGTATTCTGACATTTTCAGTGTATTAGGTGGCTGTGAGTGGTCACACCAAACTTGCTCAATTCACAAGTCAAAACAAGACCTTATTATAGGGCTAACTGTGACCACAGTCTATTGTCTGAAAGTTGGCCACTACTATTACTTCATACACCACCACCCAGAGTGATGACTTTGGACCTAGGGCTTCTATTGCAGTTTTCTTGGTGAACTGCAAAGGAAAACGAAATTTGCTTTGTAGTTCTGCAGTATATTGAGTCATTGGTGTTAATGACTAGTTTTGTCTGAGAGCTTAAGAGTTGTGTCTTCAAAGACACATATTGTAGAAGTAGACCCATAAAGTAACCAGGTGCCATTTCTATAGGATATTTTTCACTTTAAATATATGTTAAGGTTTATGTATTATGCTTACTATTTACTAAATCTTCAGTATTGCAGATGGATATTGAGATGTTTCATAGCCCATTAGGATATATATGTTCTATAATAAATTAGGTTTTGTTTATAGATATGGTCTCCTGAACTATTGTAGAGGATGCATGCCTATTATGAAAAATGTCTTGTTTACACTAGGAAGTCTGCTAGGAGATGTTGTTTCAGATATTTGGAGATGGATGCTACTGATGTCAGTCTGATTTTGTTGTTGTTGTTGTTTTCTTTTTGGCATCAAGTACTTAGCTGTAGAACAAAATTTCCCGTCTTTGAAGTAGTTGATTCTTCATTATGGCTGATGTGAAAGTTCAAAGAGATACTCAGTTATACAGCTAATATCCAAACAAATCTTCATTTCTTTTAAATTCTTCAGGACAGGAAAATTTCCATTCAAATTGTTTTCTTGTTTAGTTGACATTGTTTAAAGGTTGAGCAGAAATATTCTCATCATGTGCATTAATTTCATGACTGATGCAGGAGTGTAGTTGGAGGTCAGAGCTGAGCCAGCCTAGTGCCTTACCGTTGCCATCAGGAGTGGCACCATCTGCATGTTCCTCCTTTCCACCTCCCCTTTCCTCTCTCAAGCCATGCCTTACTCAGGCTGGGACGCACCCTACCCTTTGCTGACTCCTGTGCTCATCTGACTGCATGGGAAAACAGAGTGACAAAACACGTTCACCTTTTTTGCTGGGCGAGTTTTCTGCGTGGAGCCAGCTCCTGGTACACTCAGAGAAACGCTGAAGCCCAGCAGAGGCGGCAGCAGCAGGGCCCCGCACCCAGGAGGAAGAGGAGGTGAGGAAGAAGCAGATCTTCCTTTTTTAGCTGCAGCCAGCTTGCAACTGACTTAGCTGGGTCACATCTCTACACCTTATGAAATGACCTAGTTAATTTGGGGTTTTTTCATGGTGTAAAACTACATAAACATTTAAGAAAATGACAGAGTTAATGCCTGAGCTTCTGCTATTACTGTGCAGGGCCAGAGTTGGAGTAAACTCATAGATTTTTGGATGGTTATTTCACATTCACAGCTGTGCAAATTGGTGACACCTGCCAAATTGATTTGTGAAACCTTTATGGTAAACCCCAGTTTTGGAGTAATTAGTTACTATTAGCTGCAGTTTGGGTTTTTGTGGGTTTTTTTATTTGATTCAGGAAAGATATTATTTATCATTCCCTGTAAGTGGTATCATCTCCTTGAAAACAAGTGTTTGAAAAGACTTTTAAAAATATGTTTTTACTAATGTTTCAGGGTATATTGTGCTTAAAAAGCACATCTCACAAAATTTTGCAGGTGCTTCTAAGTTTCTAAGTACTACCTGTGAATGGAAGAGTCTGTGTGAGCTAGTACTATATACTTCTTGGGTCAATAGCAAATGTATATTTATATTCCTTTCATATATATGTACCACCTTCTGACAATAATGGCAGAACTACAGTCATAGAAAGATGACAGTAATAAAAGGCCTTCCTCCTACACTAGAAAAAATACTGCCAAGGATCAATTAGCTTTTATTCAAGGAATGAATTTACCCCTCATGCTTTGATGTTTTAAAATGTATTGATATGAGGTATTGTAAAATGTGTAAACATTCAAATAAAATTAACTGCATGGTCTTTATCTACTGCAGGATTATGGATTTCGTGTTTATTCCTTTCTCTTTTTTTATGTTCTCCAATGAAAATAGGTATTTAAAATACATTGTTAAACATTTTGGGGTTTTATTTGTGGTCCTAATTGCTTTGAGGAAGTCCAACAGCCTAAAAAATGTATTTTAAAATCAAGTCTGTTGATGATATTTGACATCTCTCCTATAATTCATTTATATGTTTTCATAGCAGTGTATTTCTATAAAAACCTGTAAGTTAATTTATATAGATACTCACTTCATTGATCCTGGGATGGCTGGGGGGACCAGCTGGGGATGGTGACTTAAGAGAACCTTTAGGAACATTCCGGCTCACTAATCTATTAGAAATAGAGACAAGAAAAGAGTGAAATTAATTCTTTGATTACTTGTTTAAGAGGCAGAAGTTCTATGCTTTTATAGATCATCATTTAGGCTACATGTTCTTCTTATATCTAAAGCTCTCTGTGGTGACTGTACATTTATTCTAAACCAACAACAGAAGTCAGCACTGTGTCCTTCACTAAGCAAGCACTCTTCTGAGAAGCATAAACCTTAAATAAATTAAAATTATTTAGCACAAGATTTGAAGGAAAAAAAAAAATAGAGAATACACCACTGCTGTGACAAAATTTTCACAGAACTCTACGTCATCCCAACCTTTCCTAACACATTTGTTGGAAGTTTTTGCTTACAATTTTTGGTTAACTCAGACACCCACATCTCTAGACGTATACTCAGTGCCTAATCCTCTATGGATGCTTTCATTGCTGCTTGTTTGTAGCGTATAAAATCCAGTTTTATGTTAAGTAGGTGGGTTGCTGGTTTGCCAGCATGCCATTCTGTATCGGGCATTTATGAATTGTTTTTAAGCACCAAAGCAGACAATGAATGCTTTATATCAATTCCCCAATTAGCAGTAATCATTCTTGTTAAACTTTGGTAAAGAGCTGCAGTATGCTATGAATGTAAAGTATTCATTCCTGAGCTGTTTCTTTTTTTTTTTTTTCCCCTGCATTTCTACATTTTGTCAAATAGTCTTATGTTGCTTGTTATTTCTGTTCATATTGCAGATTGAGAATGTTGATGTCTGCCTTAGCTTTCTGGCAGCCAGAGGCGTGAATGTCCAAGGTCTTTCTGCAGAAGGTAAGAGAAACAAATCATCAGAACAAATAATAGGATGTGTTTTTTTCTGAAAACTAATTTTCTTAATACAAATTATTTGCACCTGAATATCAAACTCCAGCTGTCTTGAATAGCATGCAAATATTTGGTTAGTGATAACAAATGAGAGAGAAGTTTAGATTTCCTTTTACTTTTCCCTTAAAATTGAACCAAGAAATTCAATATGTTTATGAAGCCTAAGATGATGTATTAAAATAGTATTTTTCAATGGTATTAATCTTTTCATGTTAGCTCCACAATATTAGATAGGTACAGGTCTTCCCAAGCGTACTTTAAAACTTGTTTATGTATGGGATTCAAAACAACAAAAATTAATATGAGAAAATTGCTCAGTTAAGTAAACCAAGGAAGACTATTTGTTTAAGCAAATTTATTATTAGTAGTAATGCTGCCAGGATGAGTCTGAAAATTATTATATTCCTTTGATTACATGTATTGAGCGAAGGAGTGAATGGTCTTACTGCTTACATCATCAGTTACAATTAAGTTAATAAATACATTAAATGAAAACCACTAAAATACCAGTTGTCTTAATTAGTATGTAATATTTGCTGTATTAATGTAAAATTCAGTCAGATACTTTATCTTGTAAAATAATAAAACGTATACAAATGTTTGTCCTGTAGCTAATTATGTAATCTGCAAGGTGCTGTACACCTTCAAAATCCTTCTGACATCCATGGCAGCTGAAGGCAATAGCTGAAGATGCAACTCTATATTTTCATTTTTCTTGTAGCACAACTAAAAGCTAGAAAGAAAAATATTTTTTTTTCCCAGAGATGGTTATTTCAGTTGAATTCTAGAAGATATGCAAAGAAAAAATTTGGAATGCTAACCACATTTTTATTTTAAAATTACATCAAAATTTTTATCTTTCATGATCTCTACCTTTCTAGTACTTTAGCAGAAGTGTAACATGACCATGATGTGTACTATCTATTCACTTTGATTGTCTACTTTATGGAAAGCTCCTTAACTAATTTAATAGAACCTCTGTATATACTGTAGATATGTTGACACATAAGAAGACTGTATATTTCCATGTTACCATTCATCTCAAAGGTGTTTAGAGCTTAAACTTTTTAGTACAGCCTATTTTTACTTGCATACAAAATAACAATACAATGTGTAAATAGCATGAATTTATTTCATGAGAATACTCTTAACTGTTTAGTATGATGACATGGTGCATGACACATTTTTTCTGTACATTGTTAAATCAAAATCTGAGTGCATCCTGTATTAAATTCCTTTATTCATATCTTTGTTTTCGTTTGGAAAATCTTTTTTTTGCTAGGCTATAGGCTTCAACTGTGTAGCATTAAGTTCAGATACTACTAAAAGCAATAATAGTACACAGTGTTAAATGCAAGGACTATTATTAAAATCTTTCATTAATCTTTAAAACAGAACTTTAATAAGGTAGACCTTGAGTTCTGAAGTAAGATTAAAATTAATTTTGCTGTTTTGCAGTTGGTCATGAATCTGCTAATATGTTTGTAATTATATTAGTACAAAGTATCATAGAAATAAGATTCCCTTAAATATATAATTTTTAGAATGACAGTCCTGAATATTACATTTTTTTGAGGATACTGAGAATACAGGAATACAGACTTTTTTTTTTTTTTAATCATTAAATTCTCAAGTTACCTTTGTAGTGTTTTATCAGCACATTTATCTTTAAAATCAATTTAGTTTGCAAACCGTAAATCTGTTTCTTGAATAGGCTTTGATAAATGTGTCTTGTTACTGCTGGTGGTTTATTAATGACCAGGCAGTTTATGGAACAATAAAATAGGAGTTTAACATGGATTGAAGATTTCACAACCAGTTTCCCACCTCATTTTGACACTTGAGAAAGGAGGTCTAGAACAAAAGTCCTTTTGAAATCTTGACTGCCTAATCTCTAGTAGAGAACCCAAATGATAAATAATAAGCCAGTTGCTACAGAGAAAAACACTCCCTTCCTCCTCCCTGCAACTGTTTAATACATAGTAGAAGTTTCTGGAATTTTTCTGTTTCAGAGAAATAGTCCAACTTTGACTCCTTTAAAAAATAGGAAAGAAAAAGAAGTTCAAAACAGATAAAAGTCTTCTTTAGAAATGGTAAACAATACAGTCTAACACAAAAAGATAAAAAATTTAGCTAAAAAATTACAAGTGGGATTTAACAAACAAAGGGTTCTTATTCTTGTCATTAAGTGACGCAAAATCATAAGAATAAATAAACTGATATGTACAGGAAAAAATTTTAGAATCAGAGCAGTTTAAAGATGGATAGTTGTGTGGTTTTACTGGAGTTATTTTCAGATAATTTTGAATATAAGTTTCCTGTGTTCTTTGATGATGATCTTCCTTGAAACCAAGGTGACTGCAAGTCATTGTTGCTTATAAAACTTTGTAATTCTGAGAAAATCCTTTTGAGTATCTCTGGAGGTCCTGTGCAGAATCAAGGATCCTGAGGTCTCTTCATAGGGAAGATGAGAAAGTGTAGACACTTAGAAAGTATTATCATTTTGCATAAGTATATTCCAGTTGCCAGGATTGTGTTTGCTTTTGAAGAGTGGGTTGAGAGCGTAAGGGCTTCGGTGTTTGCTGGCCTGTTAGTGTATGTACTAGCATTTCTCTTAATCATATTGAAAGAAAATTAGTGTGGTTTAGAGGACGTGAATATGACAATCATGTTTATAACTTCTGCTTTTAAAATTATGTAAGAAAGATTGAGTATCACATACAGCTCAGTATTTAGATTTGAAGGGAAGGCAGAAAGATCGCAGTATTGCAGGTTACAAGGCTATATGCCTTGTAAGAACCTTTCACAAGAAGTTCGGTTCCAAAGAAAATTAATAATGAGGTTATGAACAGACCTAAGCGCTGCAGATGGTTTCATTAAAGTCTCCCAAGGCTTCTTTTTTGGGCAAAGAATAGCATTATCCTTTTAAAACCTTCATCTCAGGCTACGGAAAGACTAAGAAAACAATGGGAGACATGAGGATACTACTGGGACTCATCAGAATTTCATATAGGTATCTATTTTAGCCTTATGCAAAAGCTGTAGTTTTGAGCTCTTTATTAATCACTAATAGCAGTGTAAAATAGAAAGATAGAAAATCATGTAGTTGGAAAGTTCAAAGATGTAGTCATGAACCTCACAGTCACCTTTTATAGTACATACTTGCCATTAATCTCCCTCTCTCATGTTCCTTGCAAATTCTTGTGAATGGATATATGTTTATCCACAATCCACCATCTCTTCTTTCCAATTTTTTAGAAGTCACTGTTTACGCCTAGTGTGCACAAAATTTGTCTAAAAAGCAGGAAGAGTAATTTAAAGCCATGAGGTAGAAGAGATGTGTTTCTAAGGCCAGAAAGAATTCAGAATTTTCTGAAAGCCCCTCTACTTACTGAGAATATTTGTACTGTATTGAGGCATTTCAGATTATGTATATTATTTAGGACTTGGTGTACTTCTTTTTATGAACATGTGCATGTGACTTATCATGAGGACGTTATGGAGATGTATGTTTATTGCAGCAGTGACACATAATAAACAGATTATAACAAACAATAAATTATCAGTTATACCACATAAACATGTATAGCTATAGGAATGTACAGAGATGTTTTAGTATAAAACTGTTAAAAAACTGAAATCTAAAACCACAGGGTTTTCACTTTTTCTTTTTCTTTTTCTTTTTCTTTTTTTTTTTTTTAATAGAAATAAGGAATGGAAATTTGAAAGCCATTTTAGGGCTGTTTTTCAGTTTGTCTCGGTACAAACAGCAGCAACATCATCAGCAACAGTACTACCAGTCTTTGGTGGAGTTACAACAGCAAGTCCCTTCACCTCCAGCTGAAATAAGCCAGTCCAAAACACACCAAGATATGCAGTCAAGGTAGGTTAAAAAGTAATGTTCCTAGATGCAAAAGCTTTTTATTTGTCTGTTCAAAAAATTAAAGTTTTTGTAGAAAAATTAGGTTACTCACAAAAGACTTAAGAATGGCTTTTTCTTTTTTTTTTTCTTTTTAAGCTATTTTTGTAATGGATATAGGAAAACAATATCTTAAGTGTTTGTTTGCATATCTTGGGAGTAAACTAGAGTAAGAGTACAGAATATTCTCAATTAAATTTAGTTCAAATTTTAATTAATTTTAAGGCATTCTTTCCCATTATTATTGACTTCACTGTCCTTTGCACAATGAGAGACAATTAGTACACCATGAGGTTATTATACTGGCTATTTTCATGTTTTCCTCACATACCCAGTTCACCATCTAAATGAACAATTTCATTAGCAAAAAACATGGGGAGAATGTAATTAGTTATAAACTTTTTGCATCCCCATGAATTCTGTTTTTGAGAGCCTAATTCTATTTGAATGTTTTTTGAAAGGGAGGAGAAATGGCCTTAATCTATTTGTTTCTTTTAAGTGGTCAGTTTTAGGAAATCAAAGTACTCAGCAGAATCCTTAATTGATGGATTACATTACTTTCAGACACAAGCTGAAAACAGATTTTGAGAAAGGAGTTGCTTACTGGCCATGACAAAAGAATCAGTTTGAAATACAAATATCTAGTTAAATGGAAGGAGCATTAGCAGGGTACGCTTTGTTGCGAAAGTGAAAAATAAAGGCTATGCAAAGTGTAGTTCTTAATGAAGAGTTATATATATTGGTCTATTGGGTTCAATACTTATTTGATTTATTATTATTTAAACAGGCTTGTTTAAAATTTTTTTGCATACTCACTGAACAATTGTATGTGTAGAATGTGATAAGTCAGCGGTCTAGGATGGATTAAAAGTATCAGATTACAATAATGAAATTTTGGTTCTTGAGTCTATTCATATCTAAATTACCCTTTCATATTTATAATAACTGTATTTCTTCTTTAGTTGAGAAAAATCTTCCACACTTCACACCCAGTAGAAATCTTTGTCTTGAAACTAGGACACATTTAGAGGAAAATGTTGCTGATGGCATTTTAGTTACCACATTTGATACAAAAATTAAGATAGGCTTGTGTTTGCCTTGGGCATTAGAATGTGAAATGCATTTTTTCTCTACTACTGAAAATTAGTGTCTTTGAATGCTTTGTCCATGAAGTTTAATATAAAAATGTAACCTAGAGAATTATGGTGTGATCCTAGAAGAATGTGACCATTCTCAGTATTTTCTGAAGTTGAATCTCTGCTTTCTGAATGATATTTAATACTGTGTAAGAGGCAATAACATCTTGTTATTCAGAAATTAACTGTTTTTCCTATCATAAGGAAAGCATTTTGAATGTAGGTCTACAAGTATTCACTGCTTTAATCAGTGGAATTAAAGACTTAGCCAGCTTCATGTAAATACCTTTGGTTATTGGTTTTGTTTGTAATTTAGTAAAAGAACAGAAACATTTCCTGCTTTTCAGATTTACTCATGGTGAATTTTTAATAAAAAAAATAGTTATCGTGTTCTTTTATACGTCACTACTATTGCAACGAATTCTGATTGTCAAAAAAAGCTTAGAGCAAAGCAGTTGTTGACTATTTGGAAGACCATGAATGCATACTAGTCCTTTTTCTGCTCAGGAATGGTAGGCAAAGAGGGGATAAAGTTTTTATAAAGCCTCCTTTTCATGATAGTTCCCCAAGACCTCATGAGCACCTTTTTCTCTTCTGCTTTGCTGTGTTTAAATATACTTCATTATGGGAGAAGAAATCATTCTATGTCCAGAACCCCAGCATTCGTGCCTTTGTAAAGTCACATCTAAGGCTGGTTTAGCAAAATTTCTACTTCCAGCAGTGTGCTTCAGACCTTCTACTTTAATGCTAGTTTAGAATCATTTCATTCTTTGAATAAAGTTCTATTCATAGCTGTTTCAGCTGCAAAATGTTTCTATGTATAAAATTATTACATCAAAACTGATACCATCTTTGTTATTTCCTATCTGTAAACTGGAAGCCAGAATGTTTTTGTTTGCTTTCACATATACAGAAATTCAGCATTTGTCACCATAAACTTTTGTACTGCCTGGGCGAATATGATTTTCTCTGTCCATATATTTTTCAGTAAAGCCTTTAAGGATAAAGAAAGGTCCATACTTCTAAAAGCTTTCTTCTGTGTGAGAGATAGCTATCCTCTGCTACAAATAGGTTTAGAGCTCTGAGCTGCTAGCAAAACAAGGAACTCCAGGACTTAGAAACAAACAGCAACATAGATTTTTTTAATACTAATTGGCTTTTTCATTTGTCACTGTTTTGAAGTAATATTAGGAAATCAGCATAAAATAATGTCCCCTTCTAAGACAACAGACTCATTTGAAAAATAGGTTTTCCACAAATAGATGGTCATGTACAAGTATGCATAGATATATGAACTTTTTGTGTTGGACTTAGCAACCCTTCTTTACATAGCAGTTATTTAATATAATTTAATTTATTTAATTATTTTTTACCCATCAAAACAAGTATTCTGGAAAATAATTCAAAATTATTTCCCAAACAGCTTTTTAGTTTTAAGCTGCTAATGAGTAAATAAAAGCTTCTGTTAAGAAAGAAGTCAAAATATGACATTAAAAAAGAAAAGATGCCTTTGATGGGATTGATCTTGCCTCTCACCTGTGTGTTGCTATCTCCCAAGACTGACTTCTATATGATTGCTTTCATGGCAACTGTGTCTCAGCATTAATTACAGAAGGAACCAGCATGATTTACAGGGCAGGAGATCGTGATTTATACTGTCCTAAGGAACTCATATATCTGCTTCATAGGACACTTGAGACCTTTAGGTGTTTTTGGCAAAAGTAGTTTCATACAGGTACTTAAACCTTACTCTTTCATTGAATGAAGAGTATTGAAAAGTGATAAAATCTGTGTGTAATAATGCCACATTCTTCACCTTCTCCATGTGAAATTAACTCAATAGATAATATAACTACTATCAATAATATAGTAATTTTACTTTTTTTTAGTAAAGTAGTGCTAATAAAATGAGCTATTTTATCCTTTCATAGTGGATATTAACCATTGAGGCAATTTATTATTATACAGTTATTGTGCAGCAATGCCTCACTTTATTAGCCTGTTGCAGTTATGAATATGCAGTGAAAAATTCTTAATACTTTCTGTTTTCTTCGATTTTATAGTGTGAAAAAGGTTTGTATATAGAAAACTTAGGGCAGCAAATTACTCATGGTGTATACATTGGAAAAATGCATATAACAGAGATTGCTTTCCATTAAATTTGTCTCTGGTCCTTTACCTAGAAATAATTATTTCAGGTTTTTGAGAGGAACAAGAAAAATTCTCATATTATTATGGCAGAAGTGAGATAATGAATATAGGAGCAAACACCTAAATGGCATATTCCTCTTTATATAGTAATAACAAAACTATTCAAACCTAATTTTAATAAATTTTGAATAGTATTGTGAAAATTATCTTCTTATACCTATGAGTATTTTATTTTATGTGAAGACTGATGTATTTCTACTGTGTTAGATATCTGAAAAATAAAGTTATCTTTTTGAGTCACTGTATGCATTTAAATGCCTTTCATATGTACCTGTTTATATTTGTGTAGACATGTAAGCAAAACCACATTTTCTACACTGTAAAAAGTCGAAGGTTTTTATAGACTTTGTGCTTTTCTGAAATGTTCAGTGAGAAATCACATACCATGTTGTAATTTAAGTCTTTGAAACTATATCTTAATAATTGCAGTTGCTTTAAGTTAGATTATTCCATTGGAAAAGTTATCTGCTTTGTTGCTTAAAGTAAGCACATTGCTTACTTTCCAAGCATGTAAAAAAGCCATTGTGTATGCTTTGTTAAATAAGTATGAAACGGTGATGCTCTCCACTGTTTCAGAGAGAAATATAGATTATACATGGGAGAGGGAAATACCTCTGAGGAGTCACACAAGAGGTAGTCAGGATACAGAAGTGATAGCATTCAGGCCCTTCTGAAGACCAAGGAGGCTTTGTCCTTGTATGTACAGGGCTAGTGTTTCACTCTCCTGATTGAAGAAAGTGTTCCTGATGATGATGATGATGACAATGATGATATTCTCAACCTGATTTCCGGGTTATGATGTCCTTGATAATAAATAACATCTGTGACCTTTATGGGGTCTGAGCCTGTTCTGCATGTCATGAAAGCCAACCTACTTCACTATCAACCTCAATGAGGTTTGGACTCTTTGTCAACAAAAGCTGAAGCAGAAACAAT
>WTSP01019374.1:0-66114 GCA_025331215.1 Actenoides lindsayi | reverse complement strand
TTCAGACTTTACAGATTTCATAGCCACCTTGTTTTGATATGGTAAATAAACAGAAGCCCCAGGGCAGGGTTATAATCACAATACAATGAGACTGACAGGATTACATTTGTGCAGAAATGAAGAACTGAGGAGACTAATTCAGGAGGTAGTTGTCCTTGGATGATAGGTAATTGGTGTGTCCTACAGGAGAAAGCACATATCAGGTATGTATTCTCTCCTGTTAGTGTAAAGCTGGAATAGGAGGATAATGAATTTTCTATGGTAGGCTCCTAATAAAGTTATACAAAAATTGGTCAGTGTGGTGGTACTTTAACATTCCTAATCCTGTGTAATCTGTCCATAATCAAGCTCAGAGACTTGTGAAAATTGTGCAGAGAGAGGGGAGCAAGTTTCTGTATGTGCAAGAATATCATTAGACTTTCTAGTCCTGGGGCCAACAGCACAATTTCAAATTAAATGCAAAAATAACAAAGGGAGTTGATTTATGTTAAATGAAATTTCATTGCAGAGAGTATGCTTTATTTATGGAAATTTATAATTTTAAAGTATATATATATATAAGTATAAAAGCTCTTAAAATTATTTAGATGAGTAGTGGAAAAATCTGTGGTAAATAATAAATGGTAGCCTAAGGGAGAGAATGGATTTAGATGTGATTCCTGATTTCTTTTTATCGTAAAATTCCCTATATTCCTGTATGACTAACTGTGGGAATTGAATACTTCAAAATGTGAGGTAGACACTTCATTCTTTGCTTATGACTTTGTTGGAGCTTTGAGATTTAGTTAAAAAAATACAGTGCTGGTGGCCTTATTTATATCTGTCAGTACAGATAGATGACAACAATGGTTACATTATATTTTTATGCTTCGCTTTGCTAGTGGATTCCATTATCACAGCAATACATCTAAACTTTCTGCAATGATGATCTTTCAACCACCCAGATACTAAGAGAAAACACATGTGGATGAAAGAAGTTCTGTCTCATTTATGGATTAGGCAGTAACTGGTTTCAGTAAGCTGTCAGCAAAATTCCCTGAGACGGACAAACTATTTTATCACGTACAGGAATGATGAGCACAGCTTGAGGTCCAGGTGGATTTTGTTAGTTTTGTTATATTAAAAGAGCACCCTGGTTTTCCTAGGCATATAAACAAAGTTAGGTAGCTGATTTCTACAGGCAGTTGCATATATATAACTACTGCAAGGAACTGAGTTTCATATTGCATCCTGCTCAGAAGTACTAAGGGAAAAATGAAGCATATTGAACACAGAGCTTGTGCTGTGTGAAAAACAGTAAAGCAAATGTAGTGGTTAGGATTATGAATTTAAATAGGTCCGTGCCAGAATACTGGCAATCTGTATGACAGTCTTGGTTACACCCTCTCAATTTAGAAGAAAGATCATTGTTTCGGTGTTTTTGAGGTTTAAAATATAACCTTAACAGTCTATACTAAGTGCATTGCACTGACATAGGCTGAAAAATGGGATGTGTATATAGTCAGTATCTTCCTTGTCTCATAGCAAAGCCTTAATAGGTCCAGCATATCCACTGCTAATTGAGAAGGAAAACCCAAAGTCATTAGAAACTTGATGCACCTGGTTTATGAGCTGTTAAAGTTCTCTTTTTCCCTTTCATTTATCACATTACTTTGGAAAATAAATTTACTCAGTCATAGTGGAAATGTTGCTTTACTGATGGCACATCCATCAATGCCTTTCAAGCCTGTCTGGAAAGTTTGAAAGCAATCTGTAAACTGACATTTCATGAATTTGCTAGTGAATGGAGTCCCAAGTAACAGGCATGGGAGGAGAGCATTCTAGCACACATTTTCAAATAGGTGCTTCATGTAAAAAAAACAAACCTGTTGTTTGTCTATGGGCTACCTCATCAACAACACAGCAACATCACTGAGATTAAGTTATTCGATCTTTCCAGCTACTTCGGAATTGTGCTGTTTGAGGTAGAAAAGCTATGATACGCTATGGCAAGGCAGAGCCTTACTAGCTAGTGGTTAAGATGCATCCTGTTCACTCTATTTTTCCAGCTCACTGTCGATGTTGATTGTACTGTGTATCATTTTACCTTTTATAACATAAATTCACTGAGGTTTTCTTTGACATGCCATTTTTTTCACAAACTTAGTTTAGTCAATGTAGATAACCAGCTAACCATTTATAGATTCCTTCATTTTAAATATGCTGACAAAAACACAAGTAGATGTTATCAAAAGATGGACTATTATGTCAGCACAAATATAGGAACTTCAGCAAAACATCCTATGTCACATTTACATCATATGTCCAGACATTATTAAGATAGCTGTGAGTGAAATATAATGCAATAGTAGATAAAAATATATAAACTCTAATTATTATGATACTGTCATAGTTTATTACAATTCCCACAGAATTTATGGTCATATAAAAGAGCACTTTGTCAGCATTACTGTGAAGATATATGTCAGAGAATTGAATGCTGTTTTTATAGATTGAATGATTCCTTTTTGCCCTCTTAAGACTGAAGTACTCTCCTATTTATATTGTCATCATGTGCACAGATACTATTTGTAATTGGCAGACACAGAGACAATGCTGAACCTTTTATTGGGGTTTAATTTGATAAAGTAACAATAAGCATGCATCCAATTCAAGTCTCACATTGTCTCTTGGTTTGTGCCTTCCCCTTGACATTCTTCAGCACTGCAGTGCCAGTATGGGATGACTTTTGTCCCACCTTTGTCCCTTGAGGCTCTCTGTTTCAATGGTCTAGCAGAAATTGCATAATGCTTTTCTGGTAGACTCAATACCACCAGGTGTTTATTCTGAGTGCTGCCAGCCTATAAAGCCAGGACTAGAGCACTATGGTTTCTGCAGCTACTTGGAAGAATTGCTAGAAGATGCAAAACTGTAAGAAACAAAAGCAATCTGTGACTATCAGAGTTTCTGTTTACTCAGCTCTCTGTCACTTCCTTAATAATACAAGGAATTTGATGTTGTGATTGCACCTGGCTTTAGGCACCTGTCTGTATCCTTAGGCTGTGTGGATCCCAAAGGATGCACCTGTTTTTAGTAACTGAAATTATCTGGCAAGAGGCCTTACCTTGGACATAGATTTGACATATCTCCTATGCAGATGTCTAAAAGAATAGAGACTTCACTTTGCTGTTTAGTAATGACACATTGTTGAGTGTTAAAAGGAACACAACAGTTTTTAGCTCTATAGTCCAGCATCTTCTGTGGCAGAAATGCTATTCAGATGCCTTATAGATAAAGATGCATTTTCCTATGGAATTTAACAGTGAGTCTAAGCACATATCAGGGCTTTCCTAATGAAGCTTCTGATTTGTTGCCTGGGTAATGCATCACATACATGACCTCTGCTGCTGTAACAGTAGTGAAAATTATGATGGGATACTTCTTCCATATAGGTCTGCTGTTAGGAGCATCACCTTTCTTTAGTGGGAAGTTTTCTGAGTTCTCGTTGGATTTGGTATACCAAATTCCTTCCTAACTGCCAGACTGTGAACCCAGTCAGGTTGCTGGAGAAACTAGTAGCTATATATTTGTGTTTAGTATTTTTTGTGGATTAAAAAAGAAAAGGACAAAGTTTTGAGGTGCACTCTGTGTGAACTTAACTAGACTTCAGTAATTTCGTCACTGTGAACATTTGCCCCCATTTTCTATTCCTAACATAATTTCTAGCAAATGAGACGAGTTATAACAATATCCATTATTTCATAATTTGTGCATTTCATCTCATAAAAAGCTGCATGTTTGCATTATTTCATATTTTTTCCAGTTAATTTGTGTTTTCTATCCATGTTCAATTTGCATTCATTAACTCATAGTTTGCTGGTAAGTGCGTTCTTTCTATACATGTTCAAAGAATTTCTTTAATTCAATTTCTCTGTTTCTTCTCATACAGTCTCACTGCCAGATATGCAACTCAATCTAATCACAGTGGAATTGCAACCAGTCAAAAAAAGACTTCTAGGTCAGTTAAATATCTCTAATTTATTGCTTGTTAGTGATACTCAAGCAAGTATATGCCCATTGATATTTTATCCTTTGGACATAAGCAGCCGTGAAACTGTGTATTTATGTTATGCGTGCAAGCTTCGCAACGATGAGCTATGCCACAGGAAAGCCTTGTATAAACTGGAAGGAGCTGATTTGTACTGTATATTAGCAGTATTTCTGGTTGTTATGTATCCTGCATCTTTGTATCCTGCATGTAAAATACTGGATGTGAAAGAATAGTTGGTGATTTTAGTGCTCTCTACTCTCTGGCTCAAATCCATACTTTAGACATGAGTCAAAAGAACTTTGGGAGTCCACCTCAATTCCCACTACATGTTTTGCACGTATCACAAACCTACCTGAAAGGTTGAGGTCACAGAGCCAAGTTCACGCAGAAGCAAAACAGAACAGAAAAAAAAAACCTCTTCCAAAACTTCTGCTCCATCAAGAGTAGCCTGCACACAGTCCCTGCTAATAAGATGCTTTGTTTTGGCAGTGAATTTGACAGAACTGTGTGTAGGAGCTGACCTGTTTCAGATTTCATCAGTACTTTTAGTTATTATTTCCCTGAGCACTAAAATCGAAAAGCCAGATTGCAGAATAAAGAAAGTGAGGGCTAAAGCTTACTCTTGGCTCTAGCTTTTTTTTTTTTTTTTTTTTTTGTGGAGTGGGGGGGAGATAATTAATGTGTTCATTAATCATACAATTTCTGTACAGTTCATTGGTGAGAACAATGAACTCTAAACTGCATAATCTACAATAAAAATTGCATTTTGCTGTATAGCACACTAACACAATTTGAGTTGCTGGTGATAGCTTTGAATGAGCTATACCACGGTCCAGTTGCTTTGCACCTGCACATTTATAGGTCTTTAGTTTTCCTTACTGCTGATGCTCCTGTCTTGTCCACATTCAACATGTTGGGGTTAACAGTTTTATTGTCTAATACTTTAAATCTGTGGCAGTGTTTCCGAAGCCTGTTCAGAGGTATGTGATTTGTCCCTTATTTGTTATTCTCTTCTTTGCATTTCCTTAGCTGCTTAACATGATTCTGCAAGAGCAATTTAAAACCTGAATTCAATTAAAAAAAGACAGCAAATGAGGTAAACTGGAAAGTGTGTAGAGCAAATGACCTCATGTATAATGTGCTTACTGTATCAAGTTCTCGAATTCTGGCATGCAGAATATATGCAGAACTATTTTATATTTTAACTGAATAGATGAGTTTCCAGTGTTGCACATGCCTTCTCATTGCTTTTTTCATTACCGTTGACAAATGATCTCAGAGCTCTTATTACCTGTCAAATTAGGGTAATGAGAAGGAGCAAATGGATTTTTAAGTTTGTTTTAGTGCATTCTTCAGGGAACAGAAGATCACTCGTATTCATGGGTCATGGTAAAGGTTAGCATGCATACAGCTGCTGAGCAGAGACAGTCTGCTCTGGGCTCGGCACAGAGACTAGCAGGGCAGGCTGGCAGCCAGGATGAGCCATAAATTAATGGATTATCTCTCTGAGGCTTAAATTGGTAAAGGAAGAGAACATGGAGCTGTTTACATGTGTTCAATAATGAAAATATAATGATTTGAACATTTTTGTTATACCAGTATGTTAAACAAAAAAAAAAGTTTGGAAGAAATCTAATGTTTTGTAATTCTTTGTAACATGATTTTTTTTTCCTCCCTTCTGATGCTGCTCTTTCTTAATATTGTCAAACTAACAGAAGTCAATAACTCTGGTATAATTTGCATTGCCACTATTAAAATCATCATATCATTCCAACAAGTGAGAAACAGGAGAGAGATATTCTTCTCTGGCAAAAGCTTCGTGCTGATTCAAGCGTTTCATTTTGTCTACCAGAAAACAAAACTGGAAAGGAGTGGGGGTGCCCACAGAGATGCTGCAGAAAGTTTGAAGTAAGCATGTATTAAAGAATCTTACATCAGAGAAGAGATTCAGACAGAAAGAAGATGCAGGCTTACACATACCAGGGACAACAGAGTCTACATTTTTTTTCCTTAGCATAGCCACACAGTAAGGTTCAGATGGTGGCAGCAAATACTAACAAATGAACTGTATAGTCTACCTTATATTCTTGTATCTAAAAGGTATACACGCATCTGTAGCATCTAGTTAAAATATGTACCTTCAATATTTTTGTTTAAAATAATAAGGTGGAAGTGCTTTAACCAATAGCCCTCTGAAAAAAAATAACCAAAGGTAACTAAAAAGACAGCTTTTATGCTGAACACAGCTGTGAACCACTTACTAGAGTAAAAGATACAAAATATTTCTCAAGTAAGTCTTGTTGTGCTTTCTAATCAATTTCTGTAACATTTCCTATTAAAAAGTGACAGAGTTAAATAAAAGTTTATATTGCACTTTACTGATTTGTTAAGGTGAATCTGTTTTAGCAATGTTAATGGCAAATGCAAAGCATCTTTTTATATGTCTTGTGACTCTAGAAAGCATCTTTTTCCCTTTTGTGTGTGTAAGGATAAGCTTTTATTTTCATTTGTGAAGTCTAACTAATTTGAATCCTCCTGTTCCTTGTTGCTTACCTCAAATCACTGTTTGCAGTTGTTGATTTTAAATTCTGGTCTGATATTTGCATACTGACTCCTCTATATGTTACACTACATAAAATGATTTCTGATTATACCATTTCAGGCTTCCAGGACCCTCAAGAGTGCCAGCTGCAGGCAGCAGTACCAAAGTCCAGGGAGCTTCTAATTTAAATCGGAGAAGCCAGAGCTTTAACAGCATTGACAAAAACAAACCTCCACAATATGCAAATGGAAATGAAAAAGGTAAGTGATTAGAAGTTACTAAACTGACATCACATAACACACAAGAGGGACAAAAAACCCATCAAAAGCACCCATCCATATTTTAACCCTGTGATGGAAATATCAGTGTGATTTTTCGGAAGTAAAAATTAGTCCATATTGGATGCCTACAATCTTGGTCCAGATTCAAGTCCACTCATATGCAAAGAAAGACTGACGTAATTTTCTGGGGGCTTGGCATCGTAGCTTCTGATAGAGAAGAATCAAAACATGTGCATCAGAATATTACATTCATCTATTCCTTGAGATCCTTACCTAGTGTATATATAAGTGTGAACAGAGAATTGGAAATTCAGTCAAATATAATGAATTTTTTTTTCAGGGATTTGAATTCAGTGTTCATGTTTTATTGCCTCCTTTAAATATGAACTTCCATTATGTAAACAAACTGGGTTCCTTGGGTCCTTCTGTTTCTCCCACCCTGACACTGTTTTCCTGGAAAATGTGCCTCTTCAGGCTTTGTCTCAGAAAGAATAATGTGAAAATTCAGCTTTCTGAGTTGTGTAACTAATCCCCTCCCCCTCCTTCTTTCTCCCTTTGTGTAATGAACGGCATTTTATTCATATCTTTGGGTTAGAATACAGTTGAAAATGATACAATATACATAGTACCCATTTGCATCCTTGGGGTCTGTGGGAGGAACAAGTATGCAGTGAATGTTCTTCATCTGAGCAACAGGCAGCTATCCAGATTTTTTTTTGCAAAATTCTGATGAACACACTTTGCCCCTAGCTGTATCAGAAGATATAAAACCATCCTTCCAATAGTTATTTCTTTATTTTTACTATCAGGGTTGAATGTTTTAGATAGATCTATAGTGGGATTTATTTTATCAAGGACTTGTTTATGGCAAGACATGCAGGCTAAAACTAAAGAGATCAGAGTGAAAGCTGAGCAGACACTGTATAGTTCACAAATACAATAGTGAAGTTATGAAGTAGGAGATGTGGCTGCTTGAGTGAAGGTATGTACAGCAGTTTAGGTTTTAGAATTGCTTCATAATGTTGGCATAAGTTTGCTACTGAAATGTGTGAGTGAAATGATTCCAGGTGAGACATTAATATTCTTAGCTCGTTACTTGGAAACTGTCTTTTGACTTTGCTGAAATTTGCATTACGTTGCACATTTATGTGGTTTTTTGCATGATGGATTTCTTTACTTTCCCATTTCTTTACAGCAGAGGATGAGAACTTTAATGATATTTTTAGTGAAGTCATCACTTGCAAGAGGATAAGGTGTGCCTTCGTTTGTGTATAATAATTGAATTAATTTTACAGGATATATAAAATGTAATACTGCATAAATAGAGTACTATATTTGGGATGTTTCTGTCTGCTCTTTTTCCTTTCTTTCAAAGTAGAAGAATGGGTGGAAGAACATTGATTTTACATGAGAATATAAACTGAATACAAGTTTGTTTTAGACTATAAAGCAGAATTAGAGAAAATGACTGCTGTGAGTGCAAGGATAGTGGAGTAGTATTTTTTATACTACCCTAAAAGAACACATGAGAACTTGTGTTTGAATTCACAAAACAACTTCATTGTCTAAAGAAAACAACTGAAACATGCTATTTTTAAAATTCAGTTATGATAGTGGCTAATTTTTCAATATTACAATGAAACTGCCAAGTAGTTTTTTTGTTGTTGGGGTTTTTTTTAAGTATTTGAGGATGTACTGGGACCTAGGCTTTTGGAAGAATTTGTTTAGAAACAAACTTCAACTCCAACAATAGTAATAGTAATAATAACAAACACCTCTTAAAAAAAATGTGTCACTATACATTGAAAAACTGATTTTTCCTTAGAGTCTGGCAGACATAATAAACCTTTTATTTCAAATTTTGTTTCTGATGCAAATGCTTGGATGAAGATAACTTTAATGGCTTCTATTGAATGGATATACAATCCATATACTCTAATTTCTGAGACACAGATCATATAGTAAAAAGCTTGTAATTCTGCATTAGTGGTGCATAAACTGAAGTAAAAAAAGAGACGACTTGTGATAGATAAATGAGATTGGGACCTCCAGAATTCTTCAAACACAGACCACTTCTCAGAGATTTTTCTCTGCTCTATACCTTCCTGTATGTGCTATAAGGAGACCTCAGAAAAGATAGACAACATAATGTTGGGGTTTTTTTAATCCAGTTATATGTAATGCTTGATATCCATTCCTGTATAACAGTTTCCAACTCACAGTGGGCAATGGATATGTAGTCACAGAGTTAAAGGAGACCTGAAGGTGTTCCAGAATATGATGTGATATGGGCCTTTTATTTAGTATTTAATTATTTAGTGTGCCATTGAAGTTATCTCCTTTGAATGTTGATTAGGGAGTAGTTCACACAGTAAGAAACCCAGCTCCCCTGCATGAATGCAGGTTTGCTCTTTGTTGAGTACAGTGCAGGTTTCACACATGGACACAACACATTGCTGTGACACAGGTAACTAACTGTGTGTTGCTGTGGTTAAGTCGGGAACATGGAATGCATGAAAACAATAAACATGCCATTAGCTGAAACTCATCTGTGAAGCATTAGTGAGTTGATTTTTTTATTTTTTTTTTCCGCTGGACTTTGCAGATTATGAATGGGTTTCAAAGAGCACATCTGTTTTCCACGTCAAATCACATCTATCTGCTTCTGACTTAATAAAATAGATGAAAATAAAACTATGAAAATGAAACTATTTGGATAAAGTAATTATTCACATTGCTACTAGGGTGGATACTCAGGGTATTTTGAGTCCAGCAAGGAAATAATGTTTTAATTCAAGTCAAATTTTATAAACAAATATTTACACTTTAGACCTTAGAAGCACTGTATCTGGACACTGATAAGGGTCTTTATGTCATGGAATTTAATTGCCTACTTTTCAATATAATTTAATAATATAAAATGGTGTTTGTGTGTTGTCCAAATTCAGTTTTGACAGTATTTGGTTACTTTGGCCATACCAACTCTGAGAAACTTTGTCCTGGAACTCTGTTGTCTGATGATGCAAATTGTTAATCTATAGCCAGTATGTATATCTATAGCTAATTCATTTGCATCTCTTCTTATGTATTTTGCCAGTTGTCCCTGGTGGTGTTCTTTTTCTGGGCTGACAAGGGGTAGCTGTTTTTTAGTGGACAGCTGGAAAGGGACAGTTGAACAAGATGAATTCTTTTAATCTCACCAGACAGACCTCCCACTCCTTATAGCAATCTCTTGCAGCTCTTCAATTTTCTACTAACCTTTTCTTATTGTGACTAAAATGGGATATTCTAATCTAGGTATCTGTCTGCTTACAGAATATTTAGATTACCAGTACCTAACAATGCTGCAATGGAGGAGCTGTTGTCACAGAGATCCTATCTTTTCCAACAGGATGGAACACAGCAAAGGTCACATTTGAGAAAACAGGAGGTTGATTATATATTGGGCCCAAGTTTAACCCCTCACATGTCCTCTATTTGTGCAACATTGGATTTGAAGATGTCCATTTTGTTGTAATGATTGCTGAGTTCTGTTAGAAATTTCTCCTTTTGCACTGAGCACCTAGGGGTGTTGCCTCTCTCCTCTCCAAGTGCAGGCTGGGCGGAGCTCTCAAGCAGTGACTTCTCAAGTAGAATGTAAAATTGTTTTCACCAGAAGGTGATTATGCATTTCAGCAATAAGAGGATTAGGCCCTGAACAAAAGACTGTCTTCTTGTAAAATTTAGTTTATAGAAATATGAAGTGCTTGTCATAGGTTGGGTTCACTCTGTACCAAAATCGCCACAAGGTGGGGACAGTTTTCATGTAATGAACAGATAAAGATAAATCCAAATGAGAGTGTAGAAAGCAATGACTGATTCAAGTAATCATACAGATTCAAGTAATACATTGGGGCTGGGGGAAAATAAATCTTTTTATTCCACATCTTTAAACATACTGACAGGCTCTTGAGAGCATGCAGTTCACATTCCTTGTGGAAATATTACATATGCACTTTAAATTGAAGGTTAAAGGCAAGTGAAAGTTCTCTATAATTTTTTGATGCTCTTTATGGTTTCTGACATAGGGGTCAAATAAGTACCGGTGGTCCCAGGAACATGTGGTTTTTTGCTATATATGTGGTAGAACAAGGTGTTGATGAAACAGTAAATACTCTTCTTTTTAAAGTTCTCTCCCTGCCCCCAAGAGTTTAATATTGTAGAGCAGGAAATATGACAAGGCATTCATTCTTCTTTTTAATCAAAACAGTTGGTTTGGGTGTTGGGGTTTTTTTGTGTGTAGTAAAACTAATAGCCTGAAGCCATAAAAATGTAACAGAATTAATACAGTGGAGTGCAGTGGCATCCTACTGTTGACAGATTGTTGCATGTATTCTGGATTAACTTTGCATATTCTTATGGTGAGTTGTTCTGCAAAACTATTGGGATAGCAAAAGACCCCAATCCTCCTGTGTAATTAAGGCAAGCTTAGTGCTACACAAATTGTGTGCAAGAAGGTCCTTGTGCACACCCAGTCCTGGGCTATCAGCCATGGCCTGATCCCTGGTATAAATTAAGGAAGCCTGAGGGCTGCAGTAATTTCCAACAGCTGCTGTTAGCCCCAGGCTCTCTTCCAGGATCTGAGGCTCACCAGAAAACAGCAGGGACCCAGCCATAATTCCTGCCTTGGTTGCAAGGGAAGGATCAGCTCTGCAGCTGCCTAGTAAAGCTGCTCCATGTGCATGGTGCTACCTCGAGCCTGGGGAATAAGCTGTAACCTCACCTGTCCCCAAAAATGCTCTGAGGCAATGCTTATCAATTAACATTTTCTTACCTATTAACCAGAAACAGCAGAGCTGCGTGAAACCTGCTGTGAAGGTGGACCAAGCTCATTTAGCACTGTGGGGTTTGCATATCAGCCTGAAGAGCACATCAAAAACTCTGGGTAGATGGAATTATACATCATCTATTGAAGATAGAGGTGATTGTTTTACTGGGGTCCAACCTTTGATAGTGTTAAGCAAGTAAAAGCTGTTACATTTCTGTCATGTTACTTTTGTTTAGGGGTTTTGTGTTGTTGGTTTTCTTTGTTATTATTTTTTAAACTAGAACTCAATACTATGTAGAGAAGTAGATTTTGCTATATTTTCATTCTCATTGTTAAAGAACAAACAGCTCCCTTTTTGGGATGCTCAAAATCCTCTCTTTTCTGTATGTATTAGAGACCTTCAGACTTACAGGTTTGTA
Source organism: Actenoides lindsayi (assembly GCA_025331215.1). Lineage (NCBI taxonomy): Eukaryota > Metazoa > Chordata > Aves > Coraciiformes > Alcedinidae > Actenoides > Actenoides lindsayi. Next base: position 54,035 of record WTSP01019374.1, on the reverse strand, counting down.
GTTGAAACCATATTAGGGCCTTAGGGTTGAGACTGCAAAAATTAAAATGATGCATAACTTCAAATGTCTTCATTGTTCTCATCTACTGTATTATTCAGGAGAATCCCAGGGCATAACATTGTCTTCATGTGTGTATGCAACACAACAAGCACTCTTCGCCATTACATAAACTATGTTTGCATTGTTTGTTTCATAGGCTTTCTTGTAGTACTGAATTTGATATACAAATTTGGTATACTATAGGCAAGGTTACACCTAATTCACTGGCAGTCCCAAAACTGATGGCAAGACAAGATAGTTACATTAAGAGAAAATATGTCATTGGCTGAAATAGCAATGTACCACATATCTGATTGCTGTTACCACTTCATTTCTCTGGTTCTCCAGACTAATACCGTTTACTCAGATGTGTCTTGGAAGTTTGAGTTTCATACAGAAGAGCTTAGCCCTTTTGTGCATTGGTCTGTTTTACTTAGTGAGGCTGGATGGCTTTTTTGAAAATCATGGTTGTCAATTAGCACAGTTCGATTATTGCAGAAGGAGTCTTGTTCTCATTCATTCTAAGGATTTGCTGAAGTTCCTGGATGATGTAAATGTAGTGAAGGTAGCAGAGCCTTCTTCTGTACCTACCTGAGCTTCAGGCCCAAAATAACTGTTGGCTGTGGGTGATATATCTCTTGAACTTTCAAGTACTGACACTGGTGAAATTGTTGATGTATCTTTTTTTCCCATCTATGGAAGTGCACAGGGTTAAATTCCTAAGTCAGCTATTAAAGGCTGCTAACTGTACTTAAAACCAAAAAAAGTATAGTGATCTGTGATTTTTTTTCTTTTATGAATATTGATTGTATCCATTTAATTTCAGTATTACTCAGTCCTCCTTCTCCCACTCAAATCCTTACCTTCCAAGCACATATTTTGCTTTCACTAAACATCAAAACCATATTTCTCTAGTTTTGTTTTTCTTCCAATATTGTACCATTCTTTTTTTTTTGCGTGTGTGTTTGAATGTTTTATTATTAGCAAGTGATTGGAAGAATTTCCTTATGACTTATTAAAGATAAAATCCTGAAATTGCAAGGTTTAATTTGCATAATGAAATGGTTACAAGGAAGGTGCTATCAAGGCTCTTACCATGATGGTGAGGGGGAAAAAACCACATTTTTGATTACCATCCTTCCTGTCCCATGCACATGTAAATTATGTTTATTATAAATCACATGTAACTATATTTTAAATGCCAGAGGAGTATGATATCACCTTTAAGAAGGAAATAAGATAATAACCGTACCATTATGGTGTTTTCTGTTTTTTAAGCAGATTCACCAAAAGGCCCTCACCCATCTGCAGGCATGAATGGAAATGTGCAGCATCCCACCAGCACAGGGCAGCAGCAGGTCTCTGCCATACCCTCTCCAAGTGCCAGCAAGCCTTGGCGCAGCAAATCCATGAATGTCAAACACAGCGCGACCTCTACCATGCTGTCTGTGAAGCAGCCTAGTCCTGCAACGTCCCCTACTCCATCTTCAGACAGGCTCAAGCCACCCCCTTCTGAAGGTGTGAAGCCCCCTTCATCTGGACAAAAATCTATGCTGGAAAAATTCAAGCTGGTTAATGCTAGAACTGCTCTGAGACCTCCCTTGTCGCTGAGCTCAGGACCCAGCGACAGTGGGAGAGAGGATGATAACTTTTCAGAGTATGGTGAGATGGATGTCTTAAGTGGTGGGGTGAACAGCGGCGGCTCCACAAGTAGCAGTCCTAAAGTATCACCGAAGTTAACACCTCCAAAAGCTGGAAGCAAAAATCTCAGCAATAAAAAGTCTTTGCTACAGCCAAAGGACAAAGAGGAAAAGAACAGGGACAAAACCAAAGTTTGCACTGAGAAAACAGTCGAGAAGGACCAGGTCACTGAAACATCTACAAAGAAGAGCTCAAAAATTGCAAGCTTAATCCCAAAGGGAAGCAAGACGACAGCAGCCAAGAAGGAAAGTTTAATACCGTCCTCTAGTGGGATCCCGAAACCTGGATCAAAGGTGCCAACAGCAAAGCAGAGTGCTTCATCTACATGCACGGGAAGTAAGGAGGTTGAAAAACTGAGGACTACAAAAGGAAACCAGTCCCAATCAACACCAAAATCTCAGCTTAGCGAGAAGGCTTCTCCTTCCTCTGGTCTGGCTTCTTCTGAAGGGAAAGAACCAAATGCAGCTCTCAACCCAGGATCCTCTGCAGCTCTGTCAGCCTCGATGGCTGCAAGCAGTGGCCAGGGCACAGGAAATGGAGTTGTCCAGCTTCCTCAGCAACAGCAATACAGTCACCCCAACACTGCCACAGTAGCTCCTTTCATTTATAGGTAAGGTCACAGTGGGAAATTGGGTTTGTGTTATCACTTAGGAAAGAGAGCTAAAATGTATAGAGTAATGGTCGATCACACTATGTTTCTTATCTCACAGTTTCTGTCACAACATTATGCACATTAGTTTCCTAATATTGCTTTTTTAATTAATGTTACTGTATGAACAATTTCTTCCAAGACCTCTGAGTCTCTACCTTGTACAAAAGCAATCCATTGCAAATATTTGCCATTTAAAATTCAGGATGTTTTGATTAGAAATGCAAGTCACATGATACATTCACTAAGCTGCTTTTGAAAGGTCACAGCTGACTCAAGTTTCTAGTGCAAGTATTCTTGTTTGCAATTTAAGAATCTCAACATTTAGTTGCTGATATTCAATAATAGTTGCTTAAAATAATACACTGTTCTCTTCAAAAATTCTAACGTAAACTGCTGATGTATGTAACAGTACTAGTAGGATATAAGAGAGAAAAACCATACACAAACTTTTGCAAGTATTCAAAAATATTTCAACATTTTGTGCAGAGACAAAGAGGTTGCTGTTTGCAGGTTCTTTTCCTGTTTATTTTTATACATGACCTAGGTGTATATATATAACTGCCATGGAGGCAGTTAATTATTACAAGTCTTATAAACTCTTTTGATGACAAAAATTCTGGAATATATGAATGAACAGTTAAATGTATCAGCCTTTGTCTGAGTTTATTTTGCTGTGTGATAGAGCAAATGAAGAGACACTGACAGATTTCCTTGTTGTACAGGTCAGAAGACAGAGTAAGAGTACAAAGACAGGCAGGCTAGTTTGAGTAATGATTTCAGATGTCAGCTGTTGGAGGGCTTTGGCTACAGTTGTGGGTAAATTTAACATCTGATAAAATGACAAATACATTATTAAGCAAAATAAACTGGCAGTTTTTGTTAGTGAGTAGTATTTGAGATAATCTTGGCTGAAGATTAAAGAGGTGCTGAAGTAGGCTCTGGGGGAGTATATATATCATTACATGCAACTAAACATAGCTTCAAAACCAATCTGGATGACTGATAAACTGTTTAAGTTAATTCTGAACAAAGCAATTCATAGAATCATATGGGAGGGGAAAAAGGCATAATATAGGTTATATTTATTCTAATATGCAGTGGGTAGCCTCTTGAGTTTCAATTAAATATATCACTGAATGTGCTTAATATGCATGTTCCTTTATAACTATCTGGAAGAACCTCAGTGATACAGACAATTTTCAGCATGGTACATAGGATGGCCAACATATGTGTTACGGGTGCATATAAAATGAGAGAGAAAAAGAAGCTATGCTTTGCCTTCAGATGCATGTACTATTTAATGACAGTTTTACGGCATATTGATGCCATTTCATTGCATGGTGAAGATATCTTATCTTTCTTTTAAGCTTCATTGTAGAGCAAAATGTATTCTGAATTTTAAAGAGCAATAGAAGCATGCATCATCCACTAAAATTTATTATCGAAAATTGTCTGTTTGCTTCAAACAAACAGCAAAGGAGACTGTATTTGAAGTTAAATCTCACAATTCTCAGAGCCAAGGTCTGATCTTGGAATGCCATAAACGCAGAGTAGTAGACTGACTTTGATGAGGTTACTTCAACGTATATCTCTGTAACTGAGAGCAGAATCTGACCCAAAAATTCACAGTAACTACATTCCTTACATCTCTCAAGGGCTTTGTAATAGTACACAATGATTTCATAGAAGAATATCAGTATAGCCAAGGATGAAATATCCAAATTTCTGAAGTCAGCATATTTATTTTTGTGGACATACGGCAAGTGGAATTGTACATGAAACCAGGATACTGTATTTACATTTCATTGCTCTTAAACATAACTGTTTTCTGAGCAGTCACCACAATTTATACACAGAATTTTCAGGTGTGCATGTTACCTCCTAGAACAGCTTTATAGATCAGTGAGTTAATAAATAATAGTTAACATTCAGACTAAGAGGAGCTTTTACAGCTAGATGGAGTATCTAAGCTCTGTTTGTACTGCAGTCCTTATAAAAAGTTCAAATATAATTTAGTAACATTATAGTCCATTTTATCCAGAATCCTGCAGAATACTGCAATATACTGCTGTCACCAGTTTAGGCTGTTAGCACAAGGGTAAGTAAGCTAGTGTTTTTTCTGTTTTGTTGCTGATACGTACAGATACTACATATTTTGCAATGTTTGAGCATTACCCAAGAGCATATGACTGTGGATTTGTGAGTAAAATAAAGTATTCCCAAGAGTTTCTTTGAGGATGGCATATATATTGCTTAAACAGGGAATGTAATGCCATAGCAGTTATAGACACTCATGTTTTCAAGAAGTTGTGTATTTTTCTTAATGGACAGTAGATAGAAAATACTGTTTCACTAGGAGGTTCTGAAATAATATATTGCACTATTCAGCTTTGCAGTCTTGGTGCTTTGTCCAGTCTCATATCACATTGTATTTTTATACCTCTTAAACACTACAGCGTGAAATTCATATGGGATTAATATTTCCTTCAAAGTTTAGCAACAGCAGTCAGAGTTGTATTTAAGATAATCTAAGTGGGTATAATTTGAATTCTTCCATCCTCCTCAGCAAGTGATTATTTATGTTCAAATGTGGTTGTGAATGTGTTATTTACAGCCTCTTTGTGTCCCCTCTGAAGTTGCTTCAGGGTCCAACTGGTATAAGAAATGCTGAAGTAGGTGTAATTTAGTTACCAGAAAGCTTGATAAGAGAAATACATCAGGAAAAACAACTAAGAGGTATAAGAGACTGTATAATTGTTTAAAGTATACCATCCACTACTTTAAATTCTCCTGTAATTCTTTTAAATTCTTCTGTAATTTAGATTTGAGGAAAACAGAAATTGTGCCATCTACCCAAGTTCTTGTATTGAAATTGGCCATATAACTGGTTAACTTCCTGTAATTCCAAGCATTCTCTTGCACAGAGAAGAGCCTGTTGTAAGCAATCATAGCTTTATATTTTTGAGCCAAAAATAAAATGTAAATTTGTATTATTACCATAAAATGGAAAATATAACTAATAGACCCAGGAGCAACACAAATGTCACGTCACTCTAACAGGCAAATCCTTTGTTGATGTAAATCATCATAATTCTGCATGAAGTATGTGATATGTTGGCAATTAACATTTGCTGTTAATTTGCTCAAAAACTAAAGAAATATTTCAACAGAAGAATGTTGAATTGTAACTGACTGAATGCATGCACTGCAGTTTAGTTTTATTTTATTGACTCCTCCAATAACCATTGTAGGAGTTTAGTGGCTCTCTTTTACATGCCTGGAATATAAAAGTGCCCAAATCCCAGGGGCTGTGGTACTCAGGAATTGCTTATTGCCTGCAATACTGAAAGTACAGAAACTGCTGCAGAGAATTAGCTGGCTACTTGTCATCCTGAGCTGCACTTCTATGTTGTGCATCACATAAATTTCAGTTCTTCAGCTAAATTTTGTAGTTTTATGGTAGTGACATCTGGAAGAAGTTTCAGCACTGTCTGAATTGAGACCTTGCAGAGATACTCCTTCAGTGTCAATGTGGGACTACAAAAACTAGTCTGGCACTTCTTCCTGAAGAATGAGAAACTGGTGACTTCAATTACCTCATAGGTTGATGGAGAGAAGATGGGGCCAGACTTTTCTCTGAAATTCAGGGTGAAAGGATAAGAGGTAACAGATGTAAGTTACAGCAGGGGAGATGCTGATTAAAAGTTAGAAAAAATATTTTTACCTTGAGGGTGGTGAAACACTGGAACAGGCTACCCATGGAGGCTGTGGAAGCTCTGCCCTCAGATGTGTTCAAGACCCAACCAAATGAGGCCCTGAGCAACTTAATGTAACAAGACTTGCTTTGATCATGTCACTGGACCAGATGGCATCTAGAACATATTTCTGGTCTGAATTACTTTAGGATTCTCTGAGGAATAAACTGTTCACTAGATATAGTTAGAGAAATATCAGTATAATAAATAAACATATTACCAGGTAGTAAAATCTTCTTTCCTTTTCTATATGGTGGTTGAGAGAATTCTGTTGTTTGACTATAGCTTCAAGGGTGCACGGGAAGTGCAAAGCGATGACAGATGTAAAGGAGGATATAATCTGGTTGCACCTCTGGAGGCACAGTGAAATTCAATTCCAGCTGCCTGGTCAGGATGTTTTTATACTGGCTTAGGGAAAAAATTTAACTATTCTTCGAGGATCCTGCAAACATAGCATCTGCAGGGTTTGTCAAAGCCATATTTATGGCCAGTTTAAGTGGTTATAAGCTACTTCTGGTCACTGATTATTGAGTTATAATTAAGTTTTCAGTAAAAGACACTCTATCAGTTAATTGCATTTGTTAATGATAGATTGTGCTGCTAAACATACTACAACTCTTTCTTTAAAAATGGGATGATTCAAAGTTATACTGCAGTGCTCTATTAATTTCCATTATTTACATTACTGTTTGAAAATAAAACAACAGTCACCACTAAAATTTTGCAATCCTGAGTAAATCCTGGCTAAATATTGCCACTCACAAGTCCTGTTTGGAAGAAAACGATGCTTAGGAAAATCCTCACATTTTCTCATGCTTGACTTTAAAATAATGGTGCAAGAAAATTTTCCAGCGTAGAGATGTTGGCTTAAGATATGGGAAGAAGGATAATAAGCAAAAAAATTCATTATAAACACATATGTGATTAATGCTGAGTTAAAACAGTAGCTTGATAATTCAGTTGTTTGCTGTTTATGATCTGAAGTTATTGTTTTAAATTTTTAAAAAGTTGTTTTCCCTTTTTTTGAGCACTCTTTTAAAATATGTGAGGGAATCATCCCATCCTTTTCCTTCTCTTTTGCAAGTCTAATCCAAATCATCTCTTTTCTTTCCTTTCAGAAGTCTTTCGGCTTCCCCATGGGTGTCCTAGTAGCCTTTCCATACAGCTGTTCGCAATTTAACTCACATGGCTTGAACATGGGTGCTCATATTCCAGATGTGGTCCTGCTAGTCTGTAATATTGATGGTGATACATATTCAAAGCAGTTGAACCTCAGAGAGATGTCAGAAAAAACTCCCAGCATACTCATCTGATATCTTGTGGAATGTCGAGGAAAAACTAAACAACTCTTTGATGTTATCTGTGTTTATCAAAGGTTGGCTATTTCATTAGAGACAGGAAATGGTTGGCGTTAAAGACAGCTTCTTAAGTAGTGTTCCAAATTCTGTTCTTAATTACTCCTGTACAGGCTTATTTTAATCAAAGTGAATGAGCTTGTGCAGGTGTGGTTGAGAGCAGGATTTGTCCCATTAAGCAAGTCTGATGCTCTTACAAATAGGTAGCATGTAACTGGGTGGCTTGGGGATAAGTACATTCTCTGATTGCCATGATTAAAATAGAAAACAGATTGTCCTGTTTTCATGACAGTTGCCTAAATTAACCTGCGCTGCAGATGCACAGCACTGGAAGAAATATCAATGGGGTTGCTTTGACTAAACTGAAATTCTTTTCACTGTCCTTGATATCAAGAGAGATGCAAGAATTTAATTTTTTTTTAAGGCAGTGGGCTGTGAATGGGTAGAGAATCAAGGGCCATTCATTAACGCCAGTGCTTAAGGTTAATGAGAAGATCTTAGAATTTGCTGTTTGCTTGCCTTGAGCTTCATCTGTGCTGCAGTCCTCAGAGATCGCTTGAGTCATTCATTGGATTAATGTGTCCCATGGAAAAAAATAAAAGCTAGAAGTATAGGGAAAGACAAATCTCACTATTTCATCTTCCTCTTTTTTTTTTTTTTTTTTAATTACAATGATTGAGCTAGGCAAAGAGGCACCAATAGGTATGATCCAATGTATTACAACCTGTGACAGGCCTAGAGCAAAGCAACTTGAAGTTTTAAGCACCATTTATACCTGAACCTTCTTGTTCCCCAAAACCTGAGGCTCCTACATGATTTTTTTTGAAGTCTTTCACCTCCATGCCTTTCTCAACTCATCCAGGCTGAGCTCAACTCTGGAAAAAAGAAGGATCTTAGCTTCTTAGGTGGAGACCTACTAGCTACTAGAACTACCTGTTGTTGAGAGCCCTGTCACCAGGTTCGTCCTTGGGGAACGTTCACCACGGCTCCCCAAGTTCTGGGCAGGTGCCTTTTGGCCCAACACTTCCACAATAAATAACCAGTTTTCTCAAGTAAGCAGAACTTAAGCTGCTGCAAAATCCATAGTCCCCTGTGGGATTTCTGTTGTTGCCTCAGATAATTAGAATCATCGATGCTTTTACCAAATTAAACATAAAAATGCTGACTGAAGCCAGCATAGCAGTTTCTTTGTTATTTGTTTTGATAGGAAATCACATTTATTTTACATTATATTTAAAATTCCAAGTTTCAAGTAAGATAAAAGGCACATTTCATGCTCCTTAGATCTGTTATTTCAAGCTGCCTATAAATTTAAGAAAACCACATCATATTTACATTTAGTTTGTGTTTCCATGGTCATCTTTCTACAAATTAAATCAAACATTTTTAAATTATTCATGTTATATGATCATTGGTATTCAGTGTTTTTACTTTAAAACTTAGATTCTAATGCCAGCTTATGTCCCTGAAACTGGATTTTGTGCTGCAATTAGTCCCACTGGTCAGATTCTAAAATTTGAAATGGAAATCTTTACAAGTATTTCTTCTCACAGTGTTTTCCAACTGATCTTCCTGGTTATAGCTGCATCAGGATTTTGAAAATGGAAAAAAAATCCCGCCAGTTAAACAATGAAGAATAGAAATGTGCTTTAATTGGTATTTGATATATCTCTAAAAGTCTTGATGTGACCTGGGCATGCAAATTTCTGAACAAATGAAAACTTGTATTCATTGTTATTTTAAGGAAACAGATTCACTCATTGTGCTTAAGTTTACTGAGTTGTTCTAAGTCACTTGTTTGTACTCTTGTAGGGAGATCCAGTCCTTTTAACATAAGTATCTGTGTTCCCATACAGCCAATAAGTTACGCATCTTTCTGTATTTTTATAGGCTATAGTCACTGCCTGAGGGCATTGAATTTCTGTTTTTCTTATCCCCATTCACTAGATGATGACTGCAAATGTGTATTGGTGACTGATGGGCATCCAGACCACTTAATCCTTTTCTGATGGTACATGTCCAGATAAATAGGAGAGGATCCTTCCTATCCTGTCTTAGAAGATAGCTTACATATAAGGCTCTTGGTCACTCAGAGAAGGGTTTGCATCACCATTCTGGGTTGATGCAGTGATTAATGGCTGAACGGTTGTACAATCAGGAACACGGTGCCTTAGGGTGAGGAGGACAACAGGCAAAAAGAATCTTTTTATTTCTAACCAGAGATGTACTGGTTTAAAATCCATATACATTTTGTGGAGTATTTGAACTGTACCCACCTGTCTGGGTGCTTTTACTACAAGACCAAAAGCAACCTACTTTTTTTCCAGTGTTCCTCCTAATGAACTAGCCTCACCCTGGCTCCAGTCCAAGCAGCTCCATGATTTGAATTTAACAAAAAGAGTGCAGGCCACTTCAATTACCTTTACCATTATTGTAAGTGCCTTTTTCTGAGAAGTGTTTTGGGGCTGATGGTTTGCCCTGAACTGATCCAGCACTAAGTCTCAGCATTAAAACCAGACAGGAGTACTTGGTGCCTCAGAGTGGCTTTCAGTGAAAGCAGACATACCACTCATTCATTCTGATGACTTAAAGCAATATGGGAAAGCAGGTGAGACTGTGGAATTTCAGTGTGTGTTCCTTGGGGAGGGATAGAGTGGATTTCTGTTACTTAAGACGCTGTCCTGGAGCACCAGGTGTAAAATTGCATTCAAGGTCAGTAGAACATAGTTAACACATTGTAACACATGCTGAGCTTGTGTTTGCAGTAGTATGTGACAGAGAGAACTACTAGATGAGAACCAAAAATATTTTTTTATAGAGCAATTCTCTGTTCCCAGCATCCTAAAAGTACAGAAATTGATTAAAAAGACAATGCATCAGATCAGACATCATTTATATTTCTATTTCTGTGTAAGCAGAGTCACAGTAAACTCTTTCTAATTAATGGAATTCATCACGACAGTACTTATGCCATTGTATGTACATATATCTGCTCCCTCAGTCACTGTCATGAATTACTGGACAAATCCATTCAAGAAGTATCTTTAAAGAAAATGTTAACTGGAAAATTATTTTTTAAAAAATAATTGCCATGAAATTATTTTGAGAGATAAGTCACTGTTTTTATCAGCTATATTTATAAAATATATGTTCATCACACTGATAAATGTTTGTGTTTACAGTTTAGTTGATCATTGGGAACAATTTATGGTGAATTTTGAGAACTGAGCTATGAATGTAACATTTTAAAATTAGGATATAAATATTTCACTAGTCTTTTGAGAAATCAAAAGACCAACTGCTATTCAAGTCAGAAAAACTGGAAGAACTTAAGCTCTAAGTGATGGCTTTTTTCAATTTTATTTCAAAAACTAGCTAGTTTATCTTTTGATGTATTCTTCTACTGTATACAAATGTGGTACATGTTGATATTTAATGGCAGTGTAGTTCAACAGTTCCTGTGTAAACTAGATGCTACAGCTGTTCCTTAAGAAGAGACAATAATTGTGTTATATATTTTGTATCATAATCCATATGTTTGTGTATTTCTTGCTATTTAGCATTATGCAACAGCAAATAACTATATTCAACAAATGGGACCTGTTATAATATGAAGGATAGCCACAGAAATCTGCCATCAAAGAAAATATGGGCTATTTATTAGCAAGTTAATGGAAAAACTTGTATTATCCCATTTCCCCAGAGTTATATAAGGGGCATTATCTAAAGAAGCTGCACATAGATTTAAATATCTGGGCCAGATTTCCATTCCAGCCTTGCATAAGCTTCTTCCCACATGGCCTTTCTCACTTAATGTTTCAGCAATTACAAGTTTTCATTTCCCTTATATATGTGCAGGGATGTGATTTCAATTTAAATTGATTTTGCCTATATTTGACACCTCTTAAAGAGAAAAAGTGAAGAAACAAAATAGCTCCAAATTTCCCAGCGGTAGCTCTTTGTCTCTCTTCAGGAACAACTTACTAAGAGAGTTCCTAGTTGCTTGCAAATTTCTGTGGCTGGAGTCAAACCAGCACAATAAGAATGTGTCATTCTTGGTATTTTCACCATATAGTGATATTACTCTAGATGGAGCTGTAAGTAATGTTTCCATTAATATATGAATGACAGATAATCAATCTTCTTGCTTGATTTCAGAACTCTCTCAGAAAATGACAGTACCTCTTTACCACCTCCTGACTCCTGCACCAGTCCTACTAAAATGGATTTGTCCTTCAGTAAGACTGCCAAACAGTGCCTAGAGGAGATATCCGGTGAGTAACAATCAGCCAGGAGAAGCCTGTGAACTTCTTTGTTTACATCTGTTTATTTTGCAATGGGTTGAAATACTACTTCTGACCTCTATTCATGAGTGGTGTTAAATATGAAGAAAATTTGGGTTGTGCATGATTAGTGCTTCAAATGCACAGTTCTCTATCTGAGCTGGCTCCTTCTTTTCAAATATCCTCTTCATCACTTTGGCGAAAGTGGGCTTTCACAAGCAAGGGTTTCAAGTCATTATTGTATTTTTTTTAGTCATACCGAATGTTCCAAGAGGAGCAGTGGAAAGTTGACTTCAGGATGTTTAACACTGTTGTATTTAAGATTATCAAATTAAGATTATTATTTAAGATTATCAAATTAAATCATAACATCAGACCTGAGACATAAATTGCATAAGATATATTTTGCCTTTATAAATTAATCTTTATTCAGAAAATGAACAAGTCTTCACTATTGTGCCTGACTTCTAAGCTGCTGCTAGAGCTAAGCTGCTGAAATTGGTGTTCTGGAATTCATTGTAAACATGGAGTAAAGTCCTTAGTAGGTTACAAATATGAGGGGATTTTTATTTTTTTTTAAATCATATTGGAATAATTCCTTTGAAGTCAACAGACCTATGCTGATTTACATCAGCCTGGGATCTGGCCATAATTCTGCCTATGGATTCAAAAAGCAAAGTGTGTCACAGCTGATTTTCTCATCAGGACTGAATTGCACTGCAGGGTTGTGTGGGAGTACTTTCAAAGGGACTCTTCATCAGAGCTGGTTTGTTGGGGTTTTGGGTTTTTTTTGTCATTGTTCTTTTATTTTTGTTTTGTATTATTTTGGTTTGGTTTGGGGTTTTTTTTTGTTTGGTTTGTTTTAGTTTTGTTTTGTTTTTCCATTAGCATCCTTACTCTTATTATAATTTTTACAAAAATAAAAGGTGAAATCCTGTCCCACTGTGTTCACCTGTAGTTTTGCCCTTGTACTCCAAATTTTTGACATTCAGATGGATTTATAACAAGTCATGTGGTTATTTTTGCACGGGATATATCTCACTGAAAGCACTAATTTGACACATCAGTCTAAAATTCTCTCTCCACCAGAAGGGAGATCAGATGCCCAAGCATTGTGGGACTGCCTTGTCATTTAGCTGACTCATGCTGAAATTGACGTTTTGTCCTGGTTTGTCTGAGCCCTTTTGGAAGTTTTCTGAGTCTAACATCCCTTATTTGCACAGCCAGCTTTTTTTATAAATATGTCACCCTGAAACATGGTGAAATGTTCCCTGGAGGTGATGCATCTCTGTTGAAATGAAAGTTAAATATTATTTTTCATTGGTTTTACATGTATAAAGAGTATAATTGAAACATAGAAATCAAAAAGTACTTCGAGGAATTACCCACAGAGATGTTACTTACTGAAATGATCAAACAGGATATCACGTCTCCTGGCCTTTTACTGTTCTGAACAGAAATGGAATAGCATCAAAGAGAAGAAAATGGCATAAAGGTAGGGCCCTAGACATCAGAGATGTTTCTAATCTGATTATTCAGGCTCTGACATTAATAGTTGACTGACATAACAGGCAGTAAAGCAGAATCACTGGGAAAATGTGGCCAACGGTTTGTTGTATTCAGAGGAAAGCAGATGTGTGTCACCCATAATTAGCTGTTAGCAGCAAAAAAAAATAAATGGATCAAGTACTACATTTGCTGAATAAGTAATTGATGGCTTTGGTGAACTATCACCAGGTCACTGATGATTCTGTCTGGTGAACCTCTGTGGAAATAAACTCATGTGATGGCTGTTCAGGGGAGTATTTCGTGATGGATTAGCCATGAGAAAGGGCAATTAAATTATATTACTTTGGAGCATCATTTTTCTGGTATGATCAAGGAATTATGCCAGCAGTAGCAAGGAGATATGCAAGGTTAATTTCCTTGATATGGTGACTTATATTCAGAGTGTTAAGAGATGAATCCAGAGGTTTTTTCACTTTGGTATTACCTTTTTTTCCTGAAGTCTTCCACTGCTGCTATGGATGAGTATCGTCTTTGTATTATCTCAAGCTTCTTTTTCAACCTGGGAGCCAAGCACGCTAGCACAATATACTGGTATGCAGTAAGGATCAATAAGGATTGTGCAAGGGACTGAGCATCTGTGGAAACCACTTAACAGCTTGTAGCAGTGCATTCATAAAGTGCTGTCCCACCTGTATTGTGTTTCTGTTTCATTAGTCTTTTTTTTCATAGTGGCCAAATATTTGCAACTAAGGTTAACATGCTCAAGACTGAAATATCATAGCCCATGTCATGGTATAAACTGTTTCTCTACTTTCAGAATATATGCACACGTGTTTGTTACTGTCTCTTGGCTGAAGATGACTGATCCCATAACCAGCCAAGCAGATCATGTCAGAGCTCCTAGTCCACTGCAGGGCAAATTAGCCAATCAATCTTGAACTCATACCATAAGCATGACCATTTCAAGGCTTTTCTACAATATAGGCAAAACTCAGATGCAGAAAAAATAGTTTAAAAAGATTTAGGAGTGGTTGGTCAGTCACTGTTCTCCTTGTGAGATTCAGGATACCAATACCAATCTAATAGCCTTGCTTTACTGGTGGATGGTCATGTCTCTGTTTTCTGTGCCCAGTAAGGCGGCTCACATACTTTTGCTACTGTCTCACCACCAGTGATGGGGACGTAGAGAGGGGAAACAAGAAGCTGTAGGCATACTTTCCATCTCTCCTCTGCTCTGCTTTCCTCTCTGTTTCTAAGGGAGCCAGTTTCCTCTAAAACCTCTCCTGTCTTCCAGCTCAGAGCTGGGGAAAGGATGAGGCAGTCAGAGTGCAATCCACTTGCTTTCTGCTCACTACTGTGCAAGTGATCATTTGTTTTCATTTGCATAGCCATGAGAGGAGGATGGTGCTGGAAGCAAGGGAGATGGTGAGGCTGGTGTAGTCATGGACTCAGAAGTGCGGCCTTGACAAACTGAAAAACCTCTTTATTCTTAACTTGTCCTTATAAATCTTCTACCTGAGGTAATTTCCCACATGGCTTATGCCTAAAGCCAGTTCTGCCTCTAGGTAAAGCTACTGTAAATCTGGGTTTCTTCACTGTTTCACCAACCCTGCTGGGAATTTATTCCAGATGTGTAGTGCTTCAGACTTTTTTCCTACTTTTTGTCTTCTCTTTGAATATTCCACCGCTCAGCCAGAGCAGTCCCAGATGTTTCCACAGTGCACATGCACATCAGCTGTGTAGCACATGCACAGTAGTTGTAAGGCTTCCTGCACATCTTGGATCCCTTCTGCACACATCATACCAGTGCTACCTGTACACAGGCTGAATGAGTGCCATTTGTAGGCATGGGTCACCTGTGGAGTAGTTTTGGTGCATTCTGCATATGGTAGACATGTTGCACATGTGGAACACAGATGTGTAGACTTCTGTTCAGGAAATCCCAGACAGAAATTTGAGAGTCCTAGATAAGGACCAGTTCTGCAGTCATGTGTGAACACCCTTTCTTACATGTACTTTATGTACCTGTTGCCTGAACAAGACTTCTCAGTATCTATATTTCTGCAAAACTGGAGTATAACTTTATATACAGGATTTTAAAATTAAGAAAGGCTAGTAAAGTAATCCAGTTTACCTCTTGTTCTTAATGGTATGACTAGGAACAAGTTGTGCAGACTTTCTCACCCAGTATTTCTCCTTGTAGTAGCTAAGAAATTTATCAGTCTCTGCTGCAAGTTTATTGAAGATGTCAGTAAGTTAATTATTTAATATTCCATTGTAAACAGTCCATGTCTGTAACTACAAGCTATTATTTTATAAAATCAGTGATAGCATTTGGCTTTAACAAGTGTTTACATGTTCAAAGATCTTACTACATCATGTTTGATTAAATAATTTTTCATGAATTTAAACATATTGCGTAATTATAAAAAATCTGATGGATGAAGAAGAAATGACTGAATAATTTTAAGAGTTATTGGACAGTATAAATGACAGGATTAGCATAAAACCATTCAATTTTCAAGATTTTATGTTTCCTGTGCTTCATTTTTTGACCTCGGAAAGAAACAGTTAATTAATAGGTTTGGAAATAGTTTACAATTATTTTTTCAAGTAAGCTTGGCTGAAGAGATTAATAGTCCTACGCATTTGCAGATCCATTACATAATTCATTTGTAAGACTCCAAACTATGCACTGAGACTTCAGAGAAAGTCTTATCTGACAGCAAAATTTGTCCCTAGATTATTAGTTCGTAAAATAATTTTTATAATTCCTTTTATGAAAGAGACAGTAAAAATAAGGTAATATGTTACACTAACTGTGGTGGATGGATTGCAGCAGTTCCCTGTGCTGCTCTTGATTTAAACGTATACCTGTGTGGTGGGTGGACAATACATTGAATTGCAAGGTAGTTGGGGAGTAATGCTTTGTCATGACATTTGCTCTCCTCTGGTCTCCGATACTGCTGCCTTATTTTACAAAGATGTTTTTGCTTGTTGCTATATGTCATCATTCTAAAATTGAGGGATTAGCTTCTTAAGTATTCTTCAGTAAATAACCCTGAGAACTTTCCACATTGCAATTTCATGTTTTGTTGAATGATACCCAGCAGAGAGGAGTGGTAAAGCAGAAGGGTAAACTAGTGTTCTTTCTGCTGAGCACTTGGTCCAAGATGTACATATGTATTTGCTGTCTCTGATGGTGATCACAATGACCTGTCTACCAAGTGGGATTAATGGGAGAAAAGTTCATATGACCTTATAACTAAGGGCTGTAGTATAGTGCTTGTATACACGAAAGTTGAATGAAGGTTGTGTGATTAGCCTCAATATCTCTGTATCCCAGCATTTTACTCATTGTGTTTTAATGAATGTAGGAAAGGAAATGAGATGGGTGCTGGAGCTGCCAGCTACCCTGGACAGTGGTCTGTAATCTGTGTCCTGATGGAGCAGGGCTGCAGTGAATAGCTCAGGTGGGAGAAGGAACAGATCAGCAGAGATGCCAAGACCCACTGGGATGCCCAGGATCCAGATGTACCCATACCAGAGACCCTTTCAGCCTGGAGTGTTGTGTCACCTATTTCCAACACCATGACTGAAGTTTGGTGTGACTCATTGGGTGAAGTCTTTTGATCCCCTACCATAAATTTTTTTCTGCTCCCAGCTGGAAAGAGGGCTGAATATACCTAGCCGGTTTGGGCAGTTTTGTATCTGGTCAATGCACGCTCAGAGATGGCTTCCCTAGCAGAGCAATGCTTAGCACAGGGAGTACACCCTGTCCACAGGGCCTACTTAGGCCAGATACAGCACTGCAAGAATGACTGCTGTGTATGACCAGGAGTGCATACTGTGAGTTTGGCATGAAGACAGAGCAGGTCCATACCTGCCTACAGCTGGCCATGGAGACAAGCGCTGACTGTAGCTGTTTGGGCATGAAAGGGCTAATAAGGAAGTTACCATTCATTTATTTGGAGCATTGGGATGATATTCAGCCTTGCTGTTTATGGTAGGAAAAGATCCTATTCCCTTGAACCCATTGCACTGCAGTGCTATGTGGGGCCAAACCATTGTCCTTCCTATTATTTTGAAACTTTACAACTGAGAATACTGTACCAATTCAGGTACATTGTGCTTTTAAAACCGTTGATTGGGAAAAGAGTGAGATACCCTTCATTTTGCAAGTTCTCTATTGTAAATACAGCCCTGTGAAGCCTTTCTAACAACCTCAACAGCTTCCTCAGCTGTGCTGAACAGGCAGTTACAGAACGTGCCAATGAGGCAGTGCTGGAGCTCTGCTTCCTCAGCTGGGGCCGTGTCAGCATCTGCACCAGCATGTCGGGCTGTGCTGCAGGCAGGCACCAGCACATTCATAAAATCCTTTTCAGGACCCATATTCTACTGTAATGGGCAGACCCTGGGAGTAAACACAACATTCTTAGCTTTTGTTTCTGTGCTGAAAAAGTGGCAGGCATTTAATGTTTGGATTGATTTAGTACTCAGGCTGACAGAGCATTCTTCTTGTCTCCTCTTGCTTTGACTTTGTGGGCTAGGTGGGGAAGGGAGTGGTATCTCCTTTTGTTGTGGACCATGTCTTTCTAGGAATGTGTCAGTGATTTAATACAGAAAATCATCAGTGCTTGAGACTAATGATTTTTTTTCTAGATTTGTCCTGTGTTTTTGAGGGTTACCTAGAAAACAAACATACACTTTCTAAACTGAGAGAGCAAAAACCAAGAAGTACACTGAGGCTTCTGTTGACAGTCGTTTATTCATACAGGAAATCTGAACACAGTCTGTAATTCTTAGAGTGACATTGTTAAAGGTTACTTCCCTGTCAGGGTTTCTCAGATAGGCATTTGAGACAACTATGTTTTCACACTGACAAAAACAGTGTATTGTTATACAGTAATTTTCATATCTTTAGATTTCTGCTTAATGTTTTATGAAATTAATTGCCCCTAGTGAAGAAGTTTGTATCTGAAAAATTAAAATGTAATTCAGCTAGTTCTTTGTCCATCTGTCTATTATTTCTGGGACTAGTATCTTTTTCCCTATGAGAAAAGATGTATGTTTAAACATAAGTCTTCCTTCTGTCTTGATAATACATTTAAAAACAGTATTTAGAAATGGTGAACTTACTTCAGACATGACATTGAGTTGCTTTATAAAACAATTACTATTCCAGTAATAGGTTTTCTTCAGAAGATTGTGAAACAATGATTTTATTATAGCATTTTAATTCCACACTAGGCTCTGAATCTCAGAGATGCAAACAAAATATGTTTTAAGGAGAAAATAATTAAATATTTCCTTTTATAATCCTTACTGAGTAGGTACTGTCATGTTCCATTTTTCAGCTTCTTTAAGATCCTAAATTTTATTTTATCTTTTTATTTAAGCAGAAATTGCAACACTGAGAGTCCATTTGCAGATCTGCTTTTAGCTTCCTGCATAGGGAGTAGCAGTGGTATGTAAGAAATAGTTTGTCATCCTTACCTTTCAGGGAGAAAAATAGGATTTGTCTGTGAGCTAGGTCTGTTATTGTAGCATCCCATTCAGGTGAAGCTGTGTCTTGAAACCTGTGGCACTGTCAACTGGGCAAAGGCTTCTGTGTCTCCGGTTTAATTCACCAGGATGTTTGCTGCCATGGCAGCCAGCAGCATTCGCTGCAGTAGCAGAGAAGAGTCATATATCTGGGAATGCAGGTTGAATACTAAAATGTAAGGAGGCTTGTGCAGAGCTTTGCTTCAGTGGTTAATTTTGGGTCTTTATTGAGCTCTGACGTGGAGGCTGTACTCGCAGTTCTGTGTCAGCCCATCTAAAGTGAAGAGCCGTGCACCGGGATCAGTCATGATCTGCTGAGGGAGGGGGGAAGCTGGAGACAGCACAGCACTTGTGCCTACTTTGGATTTCAGAAGGCAGCAGCTGTAGACAGAGATGCAGGCCCACCACGCCGAGGAGACTAGTGATTGGATGGAGAGGGGAAAACACAGTTGGCTTTTGGGATTACTTCTGTGCTGGAGCAGAGTGTTTGATCAACTCTCTTCTGCTTGAGAGAAATCCAAGTGAATATGACTGTAAGTACTGTAGATTAATGTGACGGGAGAGAAGTGGCTTAGCAGAGACAGCAGCGTAATTTTAAAGAAAATGATTGTGCCTATCTGGTCATTTACCCTGCACGTTTGAGCTGTGCTTTTCATTTTGAGTGCAAGTATGTGCTACCTGGGCTGTGCAGCGTGCGGTGCCAGAGGGATCACCCCCCAGACCTCTGAGGACAATTGAACTGCTGTCCGCCTCGGAAATACGAAATCTGACTGAGGTGAAGCCCCAGCCAGAAAGATGCAGCGATCTGCTGAACTGTCAGTGTTTAAAGGCAAGGAGGTTAGAAGAGGGTGTGTTCGTCTTCAGAAGCAGAAGTCTCTAACCAATCTCACTCTCATCAGTGAAGGGGAGAAGAGACGATACTCATACAGGGAGAACTGGTTTGGAAACGCCTCCAAGTCCACCCAGAGTTACCATCAGCGGGAGGCAGAAGCTGGGAGCAGAGGCTCCCTTTCCAAGGCACTCTCGCGGTCAGTGCACTCTCTCTGCCACTCCAGCCTCACCACACCCCAAGCATTTCAAGGGATACCACCTGCTGGAAGTAAGACATCCAGAAGGTTGGGAGACTGGCGCACAGGTGAAGACCTTGAGATTGGCAGTGAGGAGAGGGGAAAATCAGGCGATGAAAATGCGTCCTACACATCCCATTTCCCCAGCAGGAACTGGGCAGAGGAAGAAGAGGAAGGTTGCTTGCGCGAAGGGACAGCACATCTGGATGAAGATGTCATAATAACAATGCTGGGGGACCTAGAACAGGTCCTTTATACTGATATTTTAGGTAAGTTAACTTTGGCTTGGTATCAGGAAGGGCAGCAGGAGACCCAAGTGTTAGCACATATCTGCATGGAGCAGATATTTGATCTTGACAGTGATTTCACGAGACAGAACTGGGTTTATCTGCAATAGTATGCAAAAACAGGGTCTATGCATTTCTTCCTTGTTTGCTTACTCTTACCTCTGAAGACTGTATGAAGTGAAGACAAATGTCTAAATCACTTTTGATGGGTGCATGGGCAGCAACAGCCTGTGAATAATTGAACACAGTTTGCATAGGTGTTTGAAAATGTAAAGTGAAATATTTCAGTGCTATTAGTTTAGTCGTAAATGATTTAATTTTAAAGACTTTTGTTCTCATTAATTTAAAATTGAAATCTTGATTCCATGGTTTGGTTTAGTCAGAAAATGTCTCGGCCTACCTATAAACTGTCCCTCCAGTGTTGCTTCCCCCCTACTGATAATTTCACCCCCGTGTGTGGAATTGTAAGTGCCAGGATATCAGTTCAATTTAAACAACCATTCTTGTTATATCAGTGCATGTCAGTGAGCATTTGAAATCCACAGCCATAGGTGCTTCAAAAGGGTTCTGTGTTACTGGCTTTACTTTTCATCTCTCAGCCCTTTATAAGAGTGCTCATAGTGTTCATTTCCAAAGCTTTGTTCTTCAGCCAGTCAAATGCTTGAAGTGGCTGCTTGCTTTTCCAAGGTTATATATCATGTGTCTAGCCTGGAGCTTCTTTGTTGGTGGATATGTTAGCCCTAGCTGTGTTTAAACATTCAGGATCAAATTTTTACTGTGTATGTATTGTAAAAAGCTGCCATCTCAAAATAACAAAGAAACAAGTGTTCTCTTTTTATGCATACCTTTTATTATTAGACTATACCAGGATGCTGAAAGGTGTTTCTCCTAGAGGTTACAGGCTTGTTAGCAAAGGAAGCTGAGCTCTCTATCTGCTCCTGCTCCTCTTCAGCTGTTTGTTGCTGAGCTGATAATTCCTGTTCTCTTGTAAGCCTCAGTTTCCCCACTTGCAGAATAAAACTGCTACTTTGTGAATGGAGTTAATATCTAAGAGTGGACAATTCTCTGGGGAGCTGCTTATTATTTGTAAATCCTTTTATGAAAATCAGACAATGGAATTATTTTTCTTTGATTTATCTGCTTTGGGCTGTAATTACATGTGCGGAAGTACTGAAAGAATTATGAACAGCATTATTAAATGTGCAATTATGGGTGAGCTTCAGAAATCGGAATGCAAAAGTTTAACCTAAGTATTTAGTGATTTCTGTAAAATGTTTATTTAGATTTCCTTTGTACGTATGCCACAGAATAGAAGAAATAGATGTGTTTAGAAATTTATTGATAGAACCTGTAATGGTTCACTGGTTATAGGCAAGAATTTGCGGACAACCTTTTGGAATAGTCATGTTTAACATAAACTATGAAGCTGCAAGTGATTTGAGCAGATTCTGCATCATGGGGTGGTCAGTAAAATATTTGCATCAAACTTTCTTGCAAGAGGAATAGAGTTTTGACAGAAAGTTTCATGGTACCTGTTTTTAATCTTATCCCACTCTCTCCATGTATGAAATAGAACATCTTTTCTTCAGCATACAAATCAGAATCACTTGAGATAACAAGCCAGGGAGCATTTCTGATATGTTAGGTCATGCAAATACGGACAGACAGTGGGCCATACTAATAAGCGACAAGGTGTCTGGGGGAGTCTGGGCTCCCTTTAAACCCATCCAGCGTGTCCCAATCCTGCTGCAATAAGTGTCTCTACTAGCAGAGAACTAGCTTTAACCAAAATCATTTATTCACCATCCCTGTGGTCCTCTATGTCCTGAAAATGTAAATAATGTCAGACACGTGTTAAGACTAAGGATGCTAAAACTCAGTGTTGAAAATTCCTCAGTCATCATGTTCAACTGTTTATACTTCCTGACTTGTTCATCCATGGTACGTGAGTCCATTCGAGCAGCTTTCAAAGAAGGATGGAAAGAAAACAGAACAATTTTTTTTTCAAATTCTTAATAGTTAGAGTTATAAAGATTTTGTATGTAGTACAATGTAGTATTTCAACATAATAAAACTCCAGTTGCACCTCTTTTAGAAAAAAATGGTGGAAAGGCTTTGAAATTAACCTTTGTGTCTCTGAGGGATCAGAAGAGATTAGACCTCAAACTTTTCATCTTTCCAGGATAGAATAACACCACTTTTAGAGTTTACTTTGAAAAAATGAAACATTCTTCTCTATCAAAACATTTTTGGCAGATTGCCAAATATTTTTGCCATATGTATATACATGTACCTTTTCCTTTTCTTTTCTTTTCTTTTTTTTAATTGCAATTATACCTTAAGGCTTTTGTTATGCTATTTGCTGTACAATATGTATTAAAAAAGACAGTTGCTGTCATTTTTGCCTTGAGAATTTGCAGTGTTAACATATAGCAAAGGACAACTGACAAGGGTAAACAAGGAATAAAAGGGCAAAGTCACTGCAAATATGAATTATATTCCCTTCCTCAAATAAATTAAAAGGTAAAGCATTGCTTTGCCTTTAATTCTGGCTGCTTACACGCTGGAATTTGTCTTTCTATGTACAACAGAAAATTGTCATACACAGCCAAGCTACTTTTTCAGCATTGGTTTGAGTCAGGGCAGGTTACAAACAGGTCTTGAGCCTTCCCCATATAGCTATTTTGACAGAAATATAATGTGCTATTGGAAGTGAATCTGAGTGCATATGGCAGAAGGAAAGCAAAGGACAGTAACAGTGAGGAACCATAGACAACTGGACAGGCATGGACAGTGTGCCTGGAAACTGGGCTTTCAACAGCAAGTTCAATCTACCAGGACTTAGTGGTCTTCAGCTTAGCTTTGGTATGAGCCATTTTGCCTCATAGGAATCTCCAGGATGGTGCAGAAACCTCTGCAAACAGTACATGAGATCCATGGATACATTGATCAGCAAGGCGCTTGACCGAACATGCCCAACTTGAAACACAGGAGTAGCGGTAATTTCAATCTGAGTGTGAATGTTTGCCTCCTGCAAGGTACTACATGTGAAAATGCACACAGGTGGTTTGTTATATGGAGCAGTATTTTGTGGATGGACATGCCCTCAGGTTGTGGCTTGAGAAGATGGAGAGTTAGGCAGCAGTGGGGCCTATATCCCCACTTCTTGTCTCCATCCTGTCTGGGTGTTGAACCCACTGTCAGTTCCATGGTGCCAACCCAGAGGTTTATGGATTGTTTGATCATTCCACCACTGAAGAATTTATTTGGAACAATAAGACAAACAAACAAACAGCAGTTCCTGAAGGACTGTTTGGCTGCAGCAAAGAAGTCAGGAGGCATAGCTGTGGCAGAGTAGATGGGAAAACCTGAAACTGTGAAAGCTATTTTGACATTGAGTCACAACTGCAGGGTACATTGCTAGTACCATGCTTCATTTACCTATCAGGGGAGAAATAAAGGGTAAATGGAATGTATATGGATCAATTTATTTTTATTTGATGTCAGGAGTTGGGATTTTTCTTAACTGCCTGCAGAATGTCTGGGCGGTAGGACCTGGACTGCAGAAGAGGGCACAGTAGGATTCAGTTTGTTGATGAGCTCAAAGGCTTCATCCTTTAGTCAAAACTCAAAATTGAGGAGCTTAAGTAAACCATTCTTCAAATATAGTTTGCTATATTTGTTTGCGTAATGTCCCTTATATTTGAAATAAATGTCACTGTATAAGTTCACCCCATACTTTTGTAAACCAATGTTAAACCCATACTTGTAGTTCTGCTGCAAGACATTTTTTCCCTATGCCTTCAAACAGATGCTTTAGTCTTCCGGAATGCTTTGTTAAATATAAAATTCTCATTTCTTTTGACCCCATGTTGAATATTTCCCAGTTCTCTGCAACTTTTCTTCCAAGCTCTAAATTAAGATCTCCTTCCTTTTTTTCCCATTTTATCTACTCTGTAAATGATACCACCTTTTTTTTTTTTTTCCTTTTCCATCCTTCCCAAACTTTTTTCACTTAGGTGGCACACCATGCTTTTCCCCAGAGACACCACCATTGTTGAATTTATATCTTATATAAACTCACATACAAACCTGGGAGGAAGAAAGGTAGCAACAGAATGAGAAATACAGCAACTTAAAGATGTTTATTTGCATGTGTATTTTACATTTTACAGATGTGAAATATCATAGGGTTATATGGTATTTCACCTCTGCTTGCATTTCTGATCTTGGATTTTATATGATGTTGAGTTTAAATCCATCAGACTATCTCCTGTTAGATGTATTCAAAGATGAAACAGTTTCTTGATATCATGAGGATTCCAAAATCAGCTTAACAGTTTGTTCTGGATGAGAATACTCAAATCTAGAGTTAAATATTATAGATGATTTTAGTGGTTTTACAATATCATTCTTGCTTATAACATTTCCAGAATGAAGAGTAAAATTAACAAGGTGAGGTATCACATGAAGTTTATCATTGATAGAGTCAAAAAGGAAATATTTTCACTTCACCTTCAACACTGAACACATAACTATAGTAATGATGCTTCTTTCAAGCAACAGATACAGGACACAGACAGAAGTAGAAAACTAGCCTTGAAGAAATCAGTGATTTTTGTCACAGATTTTCTTTTGAAATCAACTTATTCTCCAAAAGAAAAAGGAACTAAAACTCCTTGATATATGAATATGCTAGAAAATATTTATTTTTATTTCTTCAAATATGACTTTTGGAGGTTGCTTTGAGGCATATTGTTTTCCTTTTGTAACACATAACTTCTATTTATGTTTCTATTTGTTTGGGGTTTCTTTAATCATGTGAAGTAAACACTATTCAGCATGTTCCAGGTGAAGTTCTATGGGCTTCACTATTCAAGATACCAAACTAGCTTTTCACAATGGATCTCTGGAGGCTGTTCAAATCCATAATTCTATAAATGATGCATGTGCTTAGAGTCTTCAGACTTATCCCAGAAGAATAGGGTTTTTTTGTCCCATATGAAGAATAATCTCCCCCTTCAGGAAACCATTACAGCTCAGGAAAGATGCTTTATTAAGTGCCTAGTTTAAAGAGTGCTTTGAAATAGCCTGGATGTTAAATGCATACTGAAGAGTTGCTGTAATAGTCATCCCAGTTCTTTCCAGATACAGATTTACTGTGGCTTTATTTCCTACCAAGTCATGTAAAATGTCAAGGAGGAAAAAGGAGCTGTGTAATGTATCAAGTGGTCTGGGGCTGCATCGTGCCTTGATTACAGAGGATAAAAATCCCAACCCTGTAAATCTGTATTTCATTAATAGATCTGGCCCCTAACCAGGATACCTCACCAGGATTATTTTGGTGGGTTTTTTTACATACCACATGTTATTTATAAGCGTATGTGTGTTTTATTACTAAAAGGATGAGGTTTTATTTTTTAAAAGATTAAAGGGACAGACCTCTTTATAATCATATGTGTGTAGTCTCAGCTGTGTATACATGTGTGCACTTTATTCAACCTCATACTCTTGTGGTACTAAAATTCATGCTGGTTTTGCTGTTTTCTTTCAGGGGAAGACCCTGAAACAAGAAGAATGAGAACTGTAAAGAATATAGCAGACCTGAGACAGAATTTAGAAGAAACTATGTCCAGCCTTAGAGGGACCCAGATAAGCCACAGGTATGCCGGTTTTGTGTAGGCTGCTAAAATTTTGTACCCTAGGAGAATGTTACCAGTTGCTGAATGAATTAGAGACTTTCAAGGGAAAATTAACTATTACACTAATCATACAGTTTGCTAGACTGCCTCAACAACTTGAATATGACTTTAATATACTTTACTGTCAAAGTGTCTTATATAATCATTCACAAAGATGGTTGTTGTTTCATATACATCTACTTAGCTTATAAACTTCGTTTTATAAGTAGGGGTTTTTGTATATGCAAACACATGTGTGCACGTGGAGAAACACACATGCACACAAAGACACACACACACATTTTTTTAAAAATATATGTTCTTCCAGCCTTTGCTTCTTCTTGTTTCTCAGGAACAGAGAGAGCACAGTTCACTGACTTCTCCATTTTGTTTGGCAGCACATTGGAGACAACTTTTGACAGCACTGTGACAACTGAGGTCAACGGGAGAAGCATACCAAGCTTGACAAGCCGGTCCACCCCGGTGACTTGGAGGCTAGGGCAGGCCAGTCCTCGGCTGCAGGCAGGAGATGCCCCATCCTTGGGTGCCGGTTATCCTCGCAGCAGCACTAGTCGCTTCATACACACAGACCCCTCTCGATTCATGTACACCACCCCGCTTCGCCGAGCAGCTGTTTCTCGCCTTGGAAATATCTCACAGATTGACATGAGTGAAAAAGGAAGTGGTGATTTGGACATGTCCTCTGAAGTTGACGTTGGTGGTTACATGAGTGATGGGGACATTCTTGGGAAAAGCCTCAGAACTGATGACATCAATAGTGGGTAAGTAGCACTTTTTTCCCTATGTGAACTAACACAAGCTTAATAGGATTTTTTCTAACAAGTTTTGGCACACAAGTGGAAGATGTGTCATGATTGCAACATAAAAAATATACATACTAAAAAAAAACAACTTGGAAACCAAAAATAAGCCCCTGAACTCCCAGTGATGTTCTCAGCTACCTTAAAATTAATTTCTTCTCCTTTAACATCAAGATGACTTTGCTGTGAACTTTGGTAAGAGCACAGGTACTTCATATTACTTACTGGTGTTTCTTAGTTTTCTGCTAAACAATAATTTTGCACTGCTTGCTGGGGGATGGGTCTTCTTTTGGTTTTATTATGTTTTACTTGAGGTGGTATTTATGGTATTGGATGCAGCTGATGAAAAGCAGTTTCTGACAGCACTGACTTTGTTTCCACTTCAGATATTGTCTGGTGTAGTTTGTGTAATAGGTCTGTATTGCAGTTTTTCAACTGTGGATATAATCTGAGCTCTAGGAATATCTTTAAATAAAAGAACTGATCAGTCACTCTCCCAGCATGTGCAGGAGGAAGACAATTATTTTTATTCTTGCTTGCTTAATCAATTGATTGACTTTGGTGTACTGCACTCCCTGTGTTTCAAATTGCTATTTAACAATTCTTATATCAATCTTGGAACATGTCACTTCACTCCTATGTATGTTATAACACCTAAAGCATCATTCTAAAAAGAGCTGTGTTACAGTTATACTTAAATTACTGTTCAGTGGTGTTGCTGCCATCTCAAGGCTGCATGGTGACTGAGGTAACATAGGGTTGAACAGAAGCCCCATAGAGTACATGGTCATGTCACGCCACACTACTTCATTCTGTATAAATTTAGGACTCTTGCTGTCAATCTAATCTTTCAGTTTGAAGTATAGCTCTGATTAGAGAATGGTGGCTGATGAAATTGGATATGATACACTCCTAAGGGCTAATGTAAGCCTATGATCAAAGCTCACTCTAGACTACTGTTTCACCTCAAGCACCATCCAAAGATAGATCTCTAGAAAAAGCATAAATATAAATAAAGCATATTCCTGTGTCTGCCTGGTATACTCATTGATCTGTGAATGGAGTGCTGCTGACAAGCTTGTCCATAGGATAACATTAGTGGCTGTCAAGTTGGATGCCATATTCATGTGTACTAGTACAGTAGGAAAGACATATGGAAAATGTAATACTTTAATGTCTGAAGACCTTTTATCATAAACGAAATATTAATGCTGCCTTTGACACATGCATGGATATTTTTTATTTTTTTTTCAGAGATAGGGGAATCCTTTTCAGTGCCTGATGAGTTGTATTAATTAGCTTATCACATTAGAGGATGAATATAGTAATCTTATGTGACTTTTCTTTGCATCTGTAATAAGGATGACTCAATAGAAAGTAACTTGCAATATGCTCAATTAACATTTTAGGTGTGGTAAATGTTAAAAACAAGTTAATAAGCTCTGAAATTTCAAGATTCACTGAGGCATATAAAGTCTTATCTCCTTTATGCCTCTTCCATTATCAGTTTAATTACTTTAAACACTTGAGGACAGGAATGCAGCAGTAATTAGAAATTAGCGCGAGGAAAGCCTGTTGCACCTGTTTAAGTCTCTCCATTCAGGCCTTATTTATACAGGAAAAAATCCATATAGTCTGGATTGCATTCAAACTGCAGCTAAATTTACTGTGCAATTATTCCAGAGCCTTGGAACCTACTGCATAATTCAGCCCTAGTTAAATAATCTGTCCGAAAGTCTGAATTTTGTCTTTAATAAGAGGATAAATCCAGTATGTAAGCGTGACTGTTAATTTACCTTTGAAAACAAATGTGAAGTTACCTTCTGCAGACTCCTAATACCAAGGTTTCAGAAATCCCTTGATGATCTGCCAGCCAAATCTTACCAGTGTGTACAATGCCTCAGAGTTTACTTAAAAATAAACAAACCAACCTTATGTATTTTAATGGACTTGAGGTTGCCTTCATCCAGATTGCCACCCAGGACACGGTGCTGTCTCAAACTGTAGCTGTTGCACATGGCTACCCTACCACAGCTTTGCTCTCAGAATCTGCATTAGTTTGCCCCCCTGAAACCTGGAGGTGGAGGCTGGTGCTCCTGGGCTGCTGTATTTGCCCCAAGGTCTCTAAAACAGTTGATTTTCATTAAATCAGCTCCCAGAAGTAACTGTAGGGTGGGATCCAGCAGAACATCTGGAGTACCAGCAGTGTGCGTGTGCCTTGGCTTGTGCCTGGGAGTCTGTGTAGAGTTATTAAAGTTAAATGTTTATGAACTTGGACACACACTTCAACCATTTCATGGATCAAGGAGAACTTGTTTTAAAGTTTATTTGAATTGGGAGTGAACTCAAGTAGATCATTTTAGCCATCATCCTAGCATGGGGATTACACTGACTTCAGTAAGGCTGTAATTTTGCTTTGTGTATGTTAACTGGTTTACCAAATTTTTTTCTGTATATGTATACTTCTATGCTAAGTGCCATACATATGCGTGATCCTTCACAAATAAATTTGTGCAAACTCTGTACTACATTGCTAAACTGAATTTACCAAAAACCACAAGAGAGAAATTAAAAAATTGAGAGCCTAGGAGAGAAAACAGTTTAATAAAAGGTCCTTTGAGAAAATAATGGACAGATCTTGAGAGCAGGACAGGTTTGTGGTACTGCTCTGTAACAAGCAGAAAGACCTCTCATAGAGATAACTAATCTGTAGGTTCCAGAAATTATTGCTACTGCTTGAAATTCAGGAACTTTTAATGGTTCTCTAGTGAGTAAGCAGCATTATACTCACTGTTCGATTTATTAGTCATTCATTATAATGTGAAGTGGTGGAAATCAAGCAAAAGGAACACAGATAGATGCATATTTGTAAATGTCATTGTAAGGGCTTCAGGGGATATCTCTTTCATAACTGAATAATTGTATCCCAGCAGGGACTGTGGATCTGGGTTCTCAATTTTCCTTTTTTTAACTAGAGTTACACTTCTTGCATCTGGTGCTGTTCTTTGACAAAACTGCAGTACTTAAAAGTACTTAAAATTTTTGAAGCTGCTTGAGGGCTGCAGTCTAAATATATTTTAGTAAATCAAGTTGGCCTGTAAGCCATCACAGAAGCAGTCAAATGATCCTAGAAAATAGGCATGTATCTGATCTCCATGAGCTGGGCATAAAAAGTGAGAATACTTAGTATAAGCCTACCATCTCATAGAGCAGCCTGTACCTTAAACATTTGAATTCCATGGTTCATTAACATTGCAGTGAAATGTGGTTGCCAGGTGGCTGCATTTCCCACTGATTGATCACACATTTATTTTCAGGTACATGACAGATGGAGGACTCAACCTATATACAAGAAGTCTGAACCGAATACCAGACCTAGCTGCCTCTCGAGATGTCATTCAGAGAGGGGTTCATGACGTGACTGTGGATGCAGACAGGTAACAGTGTTTTGCTAAGTAAAAAGCCATCTCAGCTTTACAAATATTTTGCAATTCTTCATATCTGCCAATGTGTCATCATTTTTATCATAAGGAATAGCAAGAGAAAGCAAGGTTCTGAGCCTGCTAAGTCTCTGGGCACACAGTGTGCTACCATGAGTGGAGAAAAAGAAAATTTCTCACATGGGAAGGGGACTTAGGAAGAATTAATTGTTGAAGACATAATTAAGAAGCCTAGATTTTACTTGCAATATGGAATATCTGAATGGCACGTGACCTTTACAGGTTCCCTTGTCAATTGATGGGTGTAGGGAGAATATACATGGTCTCTAGGCAGCAGGGAGCTTGCATGTATGTATGATGAAGCATGTCAGAACATGCATTTGGAGTTGTCTGGAACCAGAACCCTGAACTTCTCCACCCGTTTTGCCCTCTGTGGGTGTCAGAAGGTGCCAGTACCTGTGAGCAGCAGGAAGCAAGGAGTGGGGTTATATCCCATTGTCTATGCACTGTGAGTAAAGGAACAATACTGTCTTGCACTTACACATGTATATATGGGTGTGAGTCTAAAAGGTTGCTCCCACTAGTACTTCTGCAGATTAGGCAAGCATTTTCTATTTCTTTACTTTGAGCTGAAAGTAGATTCATATTGGTGGCTTGTATTCATCCATGTCTGAGAATAAAAATTCATAACCCAACTTTTGCAGAACTTGGAGCTGTCAGCTCTGAGGTTTTGGTCAGACCATCACAGAGATAAGGAACAGCTGTGAAATTTGGCAGTTTTCAGTTTTATGGGGTTGATTTCAGTCCCATCTTTTTAAAATTTAGTTTCCTTTACACAAAAAAAATTATTTAATCAGAAAGGAAGAAAAGGTTCACAGAGTGACTATGGTATTACAAACGCAGCAAATTTGTTGAAGAAGTTTTAGGATATTAACTGAAGTATGATATAATTTTTATTTTTCAGTTTTCTGATGAAAATATGCCTGTGACACAAGTCAGGGATAGTCTGCATCAGTCAAACAGTGCATGAAATGTATTAGGATAAAGAAGATAATTTTCATGTAGAGAACCAGTTACTTAAAAAAGAAGGTTGCTTTAGCTGTCATATTAGCATTTGTTGACCTTGCAGAAAAAGCCTATTTTCGATAGCAATTCAAATGAACACGTTGTAGTTCTTTGGAACACAAGCATTGACGTAGTGCAAAGACCAGAAAGAGTGTACAGTAGGCGTTTAAGAAAATAATTTGGATAGAATTCAGGCAGTAACAGAAGGAGAAAATGAGAAATGAGGTGTGGGCAGGAGGGACTACTGTGGAGCTCTGCATGTGAGAACAATAACCTTAAGCTCAAACTAGGAGAGAGGGTGGAAAATTTAAAGTCTGAGAGTTATGTAATTAAAGAAAGAGAACATCGCTAATGCCCACATTTTAGTGTGTCTCTATATCTTTTTTTTTTTACCTGGGAGTTGTTATTAGAGCGCTTCCCATCATGCAATATTCACATCTAGGTTTCTAGGTTTCAAACCACGCACATTTTCCCTGAAATAAAAAGAAAATCTAAATTAAGGGATTTAAAAACTTTTCTTAATATACCTCAAGCTCTAGATGCCACTCAATCACTTTGTGTTTGTTTTGCTTTAAAGTGTTATTTACTAATATATGTGGTAATTTGTTCCATATAGCATGCAGGTACACCTCTGTTTTGCATGTGAAACCACAGAGGGGATATCATCAGTTTTCAATTAATGAAGCTGTTCAGCATTTGTCAGTACATAAATCTGTTTTGGTTTGTTTTTACAACTTTATCAGACTGGCTAAAAGTGTTGTGCTAAAAACTACTGTGCTGTTTCTGAGTCTTTCGTCTTTGAGTCTAGTGCTTGTCAGGTTGTGAAGCAGTGAATTCGAATTTATCATGAGATTATTTTGGGTCTTGAGTGAAAAGTGGACCAATTTTATGCGAGATACAAGGCATTTTAAAAAAATGAAATTCATGTGTGTTCGGCAAAGATTTATTTGATCTCAATGACTAAAATCTCAAAATATTCCATCTCACTGTACATTTGCCAACTGCTCTTGACATTAGCAAACTGCATGGGCAAACTCCAAAGTAATTTTTCAGCTTAAAGCCTGCAGACATGAAATAGGATTTATTTTGTAATAACTACTTTCCCTTACACAAACAATGAAAGCTGGACTCCTGGGCTCCTCTGGAGCCTGTAGAGGGAACATATTATACACTATCATCTAATTAAAAACTTCATCATAATGCAAAGGTGTGAGGGATTTAAACTATAGAGGTTCAGGCACATCTGATGTTTCATGATCTTTCACTGCTTGATTTCTACATCCTTAATCACGCTTTATTGACTTAGAATTTTTATTTTTTTTGTGTGTGTGTATGTGTATGCTATTCCTTGAAGCAGCAAAATGCTGTTTAGGAAGTGGAAAAAAATTAAATCTTTTTATGAGTTTTGATGATAACATGCTTTTCAAAATGAGTCACAAAAAACCTGTATTAGGTCAAACTCAGATGGTTGATGCTGATCTTCAACAATGTATATCACATTTATGGTATGAAATCAGGTGGAAAAAGCAATATGGGGATTGCTGAGACTCTTGCTTTGTTTTGGCAGGGTAAGTTTTGGTCTTTCACAACTGCGTGGGTATGTGAGATTCCATTTTATGTCATGCCACATTTTAGATATCATTTTTTCTACTCTGAACAAAAAATTATAAAGTTTGTGTTAGGGCTTAAAAGCATGCCTTGCCACTGGTATGATGGACTTCTGTGAAAGAAGATTATTCTCCTCTCTGTTATCACCATAGATATGTGAAGGACATATGCATTTTCTCTATGGTATCATTAGTATAAACCTTTCTCATAACTGGCATGATTTGCCCTTGCCTTTCGGTTATAAAGGACTCTGTTGGCATCTCTGTGTGGGCAGAAAATAAATTATATGTTGCAAATATCTGATTTACATTAGCAGACAGGAAAGAAGTTTCAGTTTTCTGTCCATCACTACAGCCAGCAACTATTGCTGACAGCAACCCCATGTTCTTCATGAAAACAGAACTCGGGTTTTCTCTGAAAACCTAAATTACATCTTCTGCTTATATTTTAAATTTTTTTCTGAGCTGGCAGTACAATATTATTCAGATAGGTGGGCTGATGATATCTCTAAGGGTAATACCATTTCTGGCAAATGTATACTTTCAGACTGATTCTCATTTCATGGATAAATCAGGAATGATTCACTGAAATTAAGGGCATGGAACTGGTGTAAAAAGACTGTCAGGTCTCCAGTTTGATTCCGATCTTAATTGGTTTCCGATAGCACCTGCATCTCTACTTCCTGCCAAAAAGCGGAGGATTTAAGGATCTACACGTGGAAACCTAGTCTGAGGGAGCTCATTCAAATAATAACATTAAATTGCTCTTTAAACAACTTCATAAAAAGTTAAATTTGTGAATGCGACACAAGCTGAGGCTTAAATGTTTCATGCAGAGTGCTCTGGAAATCACATTGGTGTAGAAAGGAACACAGCATGTTTGCTTGTTCTAGAATAAAAGTATTGTAATGGTTCAATGAAAGGCTGAAGGGACACTGGCAGCATCAGATGTCACCAGTTGTATCATTTCACTTTTGATCATTTTTCTAATTTGGCCTCTTTTTTTTTTTTTTTTTTTTTGTCTATAAATACCTATTCCTTGCAACTTACCTTGCTTCAGATACCATAAGACATTAATTAGAGAGGAAGATGGATTCTCTGCAGCGGGTGTAACTTGGGTTGTGGCTGAGTTCTCAGTGGTATGAAATTACTTTTCATTTATTGTTCTGTCTTCCTCCTCTACACTCTAGCATTTGCCTTCTGGGACTCTTAGAGGGAGTATTTGAGGAACATTCTTGTAGTTCAAAACCCTTTTCAAAGTTAAGATGAGCCAAAAGAGATTGGACATAAGCACATAAAATGAATTATGTTCTTGGGAAGAATAAGGTTTATTAAAGTAAGTTGCAGTGTTTCCAAACCACCCTGTATTGTTCATAAAAACTGTTCAGTAAGTTTAAACAAGCCCTTTTAGAACACGATACAGCTCCACTGAGTTCAACAATTGTCCTTCCACCCGCTGTACCTGCTGAATTTGGTGCACTGTTTCAAAAGGCATTTTCTTTCATCATGCGAGAGTCAATGTAAGTTGTGCAGCAAGTTTCCACTCACATCCCTTGAAGGAACTTTTTTTTTTTCAGATGAAACCCAAAGCTTTAAAGGTAGCCTGTGCTGCTTAGTGTGCTTTTATCATGACCCGCTTCAGTTACTTGAACATTGCTTTGACTCTGAGCCCCCGTTAAACACAGTTCTTGTGCACAGGGAGTCTTTAAAATGCTTCCACCATCTGTTACATGTGCAGAAGTTTTGGCAATTATCTCAGACTAGCTCAGGCTGGCCTGTTTGTTCTCAGCCAAACCATAATCACCATAATACATTATTAATTATAATTACAATAAAGTAATTCCAGATTTTGCCTGTACTTTATTAACTAACTTCCTTCATGAATGACTGTTAAGTCTTCTGGTGTTTGTCTGAGTAGGTGAGCCTTGAGTTGGAATACTGTACTTCTGGAAAAGGAACTTCCCCAGAGTTCAAAGAGGTATTGAACTGGGAGCCCTGTTTCTTAGAGTTGGTAGAATTAGAAAAGGCTGAGACACATCATAAACAGTAACTTAAAATCCTGGTAAAATGCAGTTCCTGTTCTCATACTGTAAAGTTTTGGCAGCACATTGAAATTGTTGATGTCATTTGGAATTTAACCTTTGGGAATTACGTTCAGTGGACAGTCATACTTTATGTTTTGCCTTTCTATCCAAATGCTTCTGCCTAATGTATATTTCAGCACTGTACTAATACTGTGCTTTCTGCCATCTGTCTATGCAGTTTGGTATTGATGTGATTGCTGTTCTGCCATGTTGCAACTGTTCCATGTTCAGTTTGGTGCTTCTGGTAGCAGAGGAGGATTTATTATAGATAGTTAAAGGTGATATATATATGCCACAGTATTGAACTATTTACTGTGTTCGCACATTCAACCCATTACACTTTCCTCTGTCTCCCAGTATTTCAGCTGTGTCCAACTCTGGGTACCAGTGTCTACAGCAATAATAGAAATATTTATCCCATAGATATGAAATAACATATAATAAACACAAACCAGATATACCTACTTCTTACTGTCTGAGACTTTCCTATGAAAAACTGAGTTTTGCTGCAAATCTGCAGTCTGTAGGAGGCTTCCTATACCTTTCCACCTGCCTTCACTGCTAAATATGCCTGTGGTTGCTATTCTGTGCACAATCTAAAAACGTTATTATATACCTTAATGTCAGCATGGTTTATACAGTCATGTGGTCTGCTATAATTTTCCTGGCTGTGATTTTACAGTATTACTAAATTCTTAGGATACTGAAAAATATATATATAACTATACCTAATTTTTCTTCAAGTTATTATTCAAATATCTCCCAGAAACCATAATTAATCTCTCTTATGAAGCAATTTAAATTTTAAGCTGTTTTTACTATTGTTGCTTCCTTCTATACTTTTAATCTTCTGTAATTTCTTTTCACAGCTGTTGCTGTTAACATTTCCCACCATTAACTTTTATTACTCTCAAATGATCCTGCATTTTTGTAATCTCTGGTGTAAATCTTTCCTCATTTTGGCATCTGCTAGGCTATTGAGAAAGTTACTAGTTAGAAGTATCTATTTCAATGTCTATCTTGGTTTTTACTGTTTTCTGCAAAGTACGTATGCTACATATAAGTACCTAAAGCATAAATATATGTGTATCCGTGCATGAAGAGCAGAATAATTGTGTCAAAAGTATTCCTGTTTTTTAGGCTCATTATGTTGTTAAGTATTCAGGATCCTTTGAGGATGAATACCTTA
The DNA here is from genome assembly GCA_025331215.1 of Actenoides lindsayi. Classification (NCBI taxonomy): domain Eukaryota; kingdom Metazoa; phylum Chordata; class Aves; order Coraciiformes; family Alcedinidae; genus Actenoides; species Actenoides lindsayi. The sequence continues at coordinate 17,956 of WTSP01019374.1, read as the reverse complement.
TTTTTAAAAGCATAATGAGTAAATTTTTAGCAATATGATTGCGTATAGCACTATTAATTTAGAAAGGATGGTATTTGAATTGAGTAAGACTTCATTTCTGGTCATGCTTTCAAAAGTCAATGTAAAGTAAGCTGACTAACTGGACTTTGATCTAATTTTGCAAGGTTGCCCCCTTCCTTAGTTACTTGAAGTATCTGTAGAAATTGCCTATAGAACCACAAACCAAAACATGGAAACATTTAACAGATGTGTGTTTTTAGGTTCAGATACTTTATTAATATCAGTGACATAAACAAATTGCATTGTTAGCATGCTGTCATTAGTATGTTAAACTGTCATGATCATGCAACATCATGTCTGCAGACACATTTCTTTGCACCCAGCTTACATAAGGAAATGACATTCAGAAAAGGCAAGAACAGTGTATGGCAGATGTTTACTTGAAAACAAGACCAAGCTGCAAGTGATTATGGGAAATGAATGAGAAATGGAAGTTTTTTCTTTTTCAGTTTTTGGTCAAATGGCAGAAAGAGGGACAATATCTAATTTCAGTTTATACAAAAAAGGAATTAACGGAAATAAGTTTTTTAATTTTTGCAAGAAATGAAAGCAAGTAACATTCTCGTGCTATACTAAATGAGCTGAGGATGTAGTTTACTGCAGAGTCATTAAACTGAAGGCTGGCTGTTTACAGCTGACAGATGTAATGTTCTTGAAAATCTACTTTTTCGAAGTGGATGGTGTGGACTTAGGTATCAATATCATGCAGTCTGTGCGTTCTTATTTCTGCTTATCTCAAAGTTTGGTTTAGATACTTTTAAATTATTTGAAGTGAGGCTAGACTTTATCATATGTTAACAGATTGCTAATACTTCCCTTCAGGAAAAATGTAGGTGGTCTATTTTGAATGTAATCTAATTCTGAAGAGAGTACCAGTGTATTTAGTAACAACTAAGACAGTTTACAGCTGCAGCAGCAGCATCATTTTGGTCCACCACTGCACTTCACTGTTATCAGCAAAGAGTAATGTACTGCCTCCTTTGTGTTAGAACAAAACATGGGTAGCAAGATTTAAATCATTGCCCAACATACCTCAGGCTTGAATAAAATTTTAAAGAGCTTGAATGTCCTGTGTGATACATATTTGAGACCTGAAGTCAAGAAACATATGAAGACATTTCTTTAAAATGTCTTCATATGTTTGATGGTTGAAGGAAAAAATGTAATTTTTTTCGCCTTCATGGTTATTCAAAAAAAATCATACTGAAAATTACAATGAAATAAGTGCATTTGAGATTATAGTTCTAACATTAACAAACACAGCATATTTTAGACAGATGCTTTGTGAAACCGAGTATAAACATTGTATTTTTCATAATTTAGTATTGGAGATGCAGCAGTTTGTGATCACTAAGTTGTCTTTTGTTCAAAATTGCCTCAGGGAGAACCGTTTTCTTGTGGAGTAAAATATTCTTGTTTCTTACTTAATTCATTTATTAAAGAACAGGTTTTATAATAGCTAATTACCAAAATGAGGTAGTTCATAGTACACATACACACATGCTTGGCAAGCAAAGCATATGAATTATAAGTGTTCCAATTAACACTTTCATAGAAAGTGACTTCTTTGTAACATTGAAATTATTCTTTATATTGGATTTATAAGGTATAAGCTCAATTTAAAGAATGTTTGGATTTGGCATCTTCAGCAGACCTCTAAAATGATGAGAAACAGGAAAAAAATGGTAAGCCACATTATGGTGCACTCTTTTGTACCCACTAGAGGTAATGAGAAAGATGTAAAATGATCTATTCTGACAGCTACTTGCTGTTGTTTCATACACCTGCTCTTCCTCCTAGTTGGCAGGTAGACAAAGCAGGTAGGTAAAAGGAAGGATAAATTTAAATTAAGCTTAGCATCTTAAGGTGCAAGTACACATTTGCTGCCTGAGCTGTAGGGCTGCTAACAATGCAAAATAGAAAAACTGGAAGGTTTTGACCCTTTCCCTTGCAATATGCTGCTCCTGGAGTAAAACAGTACTGGTCTGTCCTGGAATTGCAGGAAAGCAGTGATGTCCAATATATTTTGAAATGGCAATTGCATTGCAAGATAACTTTATCATTAGTGGCTGGTTTCCAGCAGAAAGCTAGTCATGGGTTATCTATGATTAGATAAAATTAGAAGAAAGATGTATCTAAAGCTGTTCAAGTTAAAAAACACAGGAGCTTTTTATTTTCCAGAAAAAGGAATGGACTTTCAACCCTATAGGCTGGCCAGAGACAGCGTTCAAAGGGAGAGAGCATGAAGGGAAAGCTGGGAAGGATACAGCATGGCAGAAAAACTGCCAGCCAGTGCAGAGAATACCCCTCACTGCTGGATGCTCGCTGTGGAGTGTAGTATGTGTTAACCTTTCTCTTTGAAAAAAAATCCCTCTGTTTGCTTGTGGTGCCATTTTACTTACAAATTTTAACTATGTCACCTCTGAGTCTTCTTTTGATGGAGAGTGGAAAAGACAATCCTCCCTCTTCAGTCTGTTCTCTGAGTGCCATTGTGGAGGCTTCCTGTCCCTCCTGAGCCCCTTGTGACAACCTCAGCTCCACACAGGGAAATATTTGGTGCAGCAATGTGCTTGGAGTTTGTTTTCTTTTGAAGTTGCAGCACTAATCTCATCTGTATCTAATTGTTAAAATATTAAGTCTTCAAAGATTTCCTTTGTAAACAAAAGATTGTCATAACAATTTAAGCAGGATCAGATGTGTAAACTTAAAGAGTGGAACCCTTAATGCATTTTTCAGAAAAAAAAAAATTATAAAAGGATACTGTACAGGTCTAATTCAAACCCGCTTAGTGGATTAGATAATCTCAAATACAGTATTTGAATGATATTTATAAAATAGCTCATTACAATTTACCTGAACAAATAAGCTTTTAATCTATTACCTGTGTGCATCGGCTTTAATTTCCAATGTGCTAAACTTTCTCTTATATTTCTTTTGGATGCGTTATGATCTCGTTCCATTTCATACTGCAGAATAGAATGTAAAATGGCTGCTGACCCCATTAACTGCTGTGTAAGTAAATTCATGAAAGCAAAAATTGCCTTACTGCAGTTTAAAAGCATGCACAGTATTGGAAAAAATAGCATTGCCCTTGGAAGTACAATAATTGACAGAGCAGGTGTTTGTCATTCCTCAAAGTGTTTTATCTAGAAATAAAACTTAGTGATATAAGCTAGAGTCTTTTATATTATAATACCCAACAATTTTTTGATCAGATACTCAGTAGACTGACTTAAAAGTGAAATCAAGATATTTCAAATAGATAAGGTTTAAAACAGTTTCTGGAAAAGAAACTACAGAGGCAGAAAAGAATCTAAGTTATTTATTACATATCTTCTGCCTGTTCATCAATGAACAGATAAATATTGATGGGCAGTGCCTAAAATCTTAATATTTGTTGATTCAAACTAGAAATGGACACAATTTTAGTAGTGAGATCCAGATATTTAGGAAGACGACATGAGGAATAAAGATAGGTTGTTCTTCATTTTTTTTTAAATGAGGCCTAATTCTTTCTATAAGATATTTATTGCCAAATTCAAACACCAAAGTAGACAAAATTTAGTGAGTGGTCTGTGTCTGGGGTGACTGGAGGACATGAAATGCTTTATGAGAAGCAAGTGATCAATAAAGGTGTATAATGTTCATGACTCATTATGATTGTTCATGACTCATCTCTTCCTACTGACTGTACCAGGAACATAGCTAGACATCTAGCTTTAGGTTTATGTTAAGGTGAATCATGATGGTTTTGAAGAATTTAAAAGAAAAAAAAAAAGCTTCTGTATTTTTTTCTATTATTAAAATAAATCAAAAGCAAAATACTAGTGGGACACTGCAGTGAAGTGACAAGCCTCTATGTAGTTACATCACCCAAACATGATAAGATGTACTGTCATCCAGGGATAGTCCCTCAGTGGAGGGAGTTACCTTCGAAGGGATTTTAGTAAGGTTCCTTTTTAGGAAAACCAGTTTCTGTACAGCAAAGCCATTGAAAGAGAAATCAGCAGGGTTCGTTAAGGTTAAAGAATTATTCTTTTTCCGTTTTGAGTTAAAATTCTCCCCCTCCAATGAAAAGAATTGCCTCAGTGTGCCATATATGATCCAAATCTTCTGATGTGTAAAAAACTGAATTGGCTCTATTTTCCAAGTATTTTCCTTTTGTTCAGGACAGAAAGGAATTTATGATCCCCAGTTTGTATATCTTTATTTTTCTCTTTAATAATTTAAACTAATCATACCACCAATACCCTTGAGAAATACATCAATATAAACTGGATAAACTCAATGGAAAAGCATGTAGGAAAAATATTTTTTTTGTGTATGGAAAAGAAACTAAGTTCACAATGATAATTTAGAGCCTTCCATTTAAATTGTGAAAGCTAATAATCCAACTAGATTTCTACTAGCTTTCCCTAAACAGCTATTTTCCATAAAATTACCCAGCATATTTTCATTTGGAATGGTTCTATTGTATTGGCAGTGTTGGAAATTTTAAGAAGACTGTGCTTGTGTGTATATGAGTGTCATTCCAGTCTGCCAGTGAATTGCTGAGTAGTTGTAAGTGAGCCCCAAGAACTCTGACTCCTTTAGTGCAGATTGCTAATGTGGTCAGTAAGAACAGCCTACATCACAGAAAAATTATGACAGATAGTTTATTAATTTTGGATTGCTGCTTTGGTAATATTTTGTCAGATTCTTGGACCTGCTGCAGCCATTTGGTACCACTCGGCACAAAGGCAATAAATACTGAAGGTAGCTGGTCAGCAATGCTACATGTAGTATTGGTCTTCAGTCTGTACTGGCTTTCACTAGTGTTTACTGAGGGAGTCATAACAATTTCCTTGACAGGAGCTCCATTTCTTTAGTTAGCCGTGGCTCTGATACAAGGGGGGAACTGAACAATGTGATATTTATTGTCTTAAAGCTGCGCGCATTTTCTCCACCATGCCCCACTCTGACCTTCTCCTTAACAGTGGCAGTGAAACCCAAATACCAGGTTCATTTCACTGAGTACTGAATTGCCAAAGGAATAAGGTCTTTGAGCTTCTCTTTCAAGAAGATAGCAGTGCTTTTCTGGGCTCACGGTTGTGGCCTTGCCATAGGTAATTATTAGGATGCCAAATTGCTATTAACACTCCAACTTTTTCAAATTAAAGAAGACGACAAAAAATAGTTAATCCTTTATTTTTCAGTAGATCACATGTTTTGAAAGAAATTTCTAATTTGACAATATAACCTAAGCAGCACTAAGAATTTATCACCATCTGCAACCTCCTAGAAATATACTCTAACTAAAGGGAACTTAGGTTTTTTGTTGAAGACACTTCTAGAAAGTGAATTGTCCTTTTAAATCTGGCTTTGAAGGATGTCTCCTGATTTCCAACCCCCTGCACTTTCCCCCCACCCATATAGTGGGTACCCAAAAGGAAAAAGCATAATGACATATATCCAGATAGTCACTTAAACCTTTAAAAAAGCCCCTGTAAAATTTACTAGGCGTGGTATAAAACAATCTAGTAGCTACCCTATAATATATGAGCAACAAAGCTGCCTCCCATCAGTCCCATGCTCAAGGAAAATGCACATAGAATATGAAGTAATCTTTTTTCACTCTTGACAGCTATGATGTTTTAGCCCAATGTCTTAAAAATGAGGATTAATTACCAGTGCCATGCTAAGAGTCATTCATATAATACAGCAGAGAGCAAAGGGCAGTGTTTTCATTTTTGTGTGAAATAATTCATATATTTGGGAGCAGAGTAATCAAGTCTGCAGGTTAATTTCTTAGGAAATTCTGGTGTTCATGCCACCAGTTTCTGGGAAAGCACCTTGTCTTATTTGACTAGAAGTGTCGTGTTTTGTTCCAGGTATCCTGGTTACATTTTTTCACGGAAAAGTTGGCATAAAAGCCCAATGTAAAACCTAGGAATAGTGAACCCAACTTAATATTTCACACCTGGTTATATAGGGTTTGTATTTGAAAAGCTGAGCCCAGGTATGAGGAAATAAATATGGTCTAAAAAGGAAAACAAGGAAAATTTTAAGAAAAATAAATAAGTATCTTCTGATTAAAAAAATGAGGACTTTAAGCAATCTGATAATTTCAGGATGACTTGCACTATGGAGGTCACACACACTGCATAAAACTGTAAATAAAACTAGATTTTCTCAGGACAGTGTTAGTTTGTTACATGTTTACTATTAATCTTTTAGGCAAACAAAAATATACATGAGTGATCTTAAAACAACTGAATCTTTCACAGTTAATTGTTTTTGATTTTATCTTTGAATTTTTTTCCGAAACATTCTTTGCAAAAGTGTGCCATCATGTAGAGATTATGCTGAATGCATTGTCAGGTCTTCCTGAAGCGTATGTGATTAGATTCAAGAGCCAGATGCTTAAGTTGTAGATTTAGCAAATTACTTTCTCTTTTCATTTGACCCTAGAGAATTCTCTCAGGAGAAATTTTTGGATTAATGTGCATGACACAGAAAACCTTTGCTCTTTCAGGAAACTCAGATATGAATGTTACTCTTCTTCCTTGATGGGAGAATAAACATCAATATGTTGAACCACTATGATTTTAGAAGACATTTATGTGTTTTTGCTGGAACAGTCTCATGAGAATATTGTGCATCTGTAATATGTTTAATCAGCCTAACATTTATTGTATATATTTTAATACTTACCCCCAGTGAAAAAGGTGGAACAGCTCCTACATAGGGCCTCCCACGATTCCTGCTTTTGTGTGAGTCTCCAGTGCCTACTCTACATGTAATATGATATTTGCCATTAAAAACTTCCCCAAAAGGATTGTGTTAGCACATTCTAAATTTTCTTTACAGATGGCCAGAGAGGACTCAAAATTGTTTAGTACTTTCCTAATCAGTTCTTCAAAAGGAGTATATGTTAAAAAGGCAGTCAGGAAGTAACCTGTTGGACAGGATGAACCCAGAGCATCAGATTCCAGAGACACAGAAGACACTTCATCTTGAGGAAAATGCAAACCATGTTACTATTTACATACTGAAGGAGAATTATCATATGTCTGCTAACACCTGAAATTCTTCTAAAGAGACTGCTGAAACTGTACATAAAACACATCAAAAAGATATTGAGGAGAACGCTGTTCTCAAGAGCATAGGTACCATGGCAAGTACAGTGTGCATGCCTGTGCGGCTGCTCTTTGGCTCCAGTTAGTATGCCAGTGGAATAGGACTGTGCAACATCCTCATCCAACTCAGCTAGGATACTCTTAAAAATATTTTATAGGCTGTTGACTGAAAAAAAAAACCAACAAGTAAGTATTTCTGTTGTATCAGGTTTTGGCATGGATGCTATGACTTCTTTTAGAGGAATATGATTGGCCCTTTGTTGTAAAGGATGTTGGCCACATGCAGAGAGATCCCTAAGTATCCTTGCAATGCTTCTGGCAGCTGAGAGTGACCTAAGAGCTCAGCAGACTTCAGCAGCAGTGCTGTGCCTCCCTAAGCTTCATGCTTCAGCTCTTGCCAGATGCTACGTGTAGCCGAACAGTCGCTCAACAACCCTTTGAGATGCTCTCAATTATAAGAAGCATTTCATTAATTTCCATTTTTCCCAAGATTGTAGAAATCCAGGCATGGCCTGGAGTTATTGATGTGTTCTGGATGCAACTGGGATGGAGCAAGGAATTCAACCTCCAGTAGTTGAGCATGTAAAACTTTAGCCAGATAAATGAGATAAGGGAGGAAAAATGTATTAAATCTAGATAAATCAGTGCTGTATTGTGTCAGGAACTGAAAGACATTTATCAGCTTAGTAGTTTAGAGTAATATAGTGGCAAAAAAATACTAATAGCTTTCCTTTGTGCTGCGGTTTCAAAGTTGCCTGATGCATATTTAGCTGCCAGTTTGTAATAAATTCTGTGTCAGTCTCATCAGGACTTTATGCAAGCCATAAGAATCAGCCAACTTCATATTCTAATCAAAGTAAAATCTCATGCAGTTAGTATCAGAGCTTCTACAAAAATATATGGCAGTAACTGTTTTCAATAAAAAGTAAATAATGGAATGTGTGGTGCATAGTGAATTGTAGTCTTTAAAATATACACGATTTCACTTTAATGCTCAAGTTCCTTTAATTTTCCACTAGATAAACAAGTGTAAGGCTTTTTTTGCTTTCCCAGTACATTTTCATTTTTGTATTGTTAAATCACTTCTTTTTGGCAGATACAAAAATAATTTGTTGGATAAGGACATATAGAATCATTCATGCATTTCCTGAAAGCTAGTATGGTGTTGATGTTACTCTCTGAAGCTGTTCCATCTGCTATTTTTCTCTAAATTTAAAGAGAAATCTTAGAAATTTTTTTTTTTTTTTTAAATTATCACTGGTAAAGCAAGGGTTTTTTAAAGCCAAACTTTTGCCAAAGTTTTTTTTTTTTTCATGTTTAAGATGGAATTTTTTAAAAAGCCACTACCTCAGTTATTTCTGAGTCACTGTTCATTTAAAGTCAGATCCCCTTCCTTAAAGGGTTTCTCAACCTAGTGGCAGTTTTTTTCCTCTGATATTTTTATAAAAGACTTCTGTATTCCCATTTGGATAGCATTACTTCATGATGATTCTTCTCAGGCGTTATCTCTTGCCTGCAAGACTTGGCTGAAGCCATATTATTAATTGGTTTCGTCCCCATTTTCCTTTCACAAGAAAGGACGTTTTTAGCCTTCGAACTTTGAAATCACATTGGTCATTTCTTTCTCCTCGCATTTCTCTTTTGAAGCAATATTGAATTCCATTATAGCTCTTGCGCTGTCTTTTAGGTTTGACCAGTTTTCCTTTGCTAGTTTTGTTGTTTGAGTTTGAGTTTTTTCACATTTTCTAGATACTTTTGTTCTTACATACAACATTTGTTGGGTGTGGGGTTTTGTTTGCTTGTTTTACCAAAGAAGAGAATGCCAAGCTTTTCCCTGTAGTTCCACCTTTCTGCGGGATAGATTATAAATCAAAATAAACTCTGATTTTCATTGTTGATAGATATTTGATTCAATAAGTTATTAAGTAATTAGCTCTAAGACTTTCCCGTAGTGATCCCGTCTTTTAAATTTATCACCAGTGCATTTTTGATGGTAAGAGTATAGCTCAGTGATGGTTCCATTTTGAAATTTCACCCTCTCTTGGGAACTGGAAATTTTGTCCCTCCTTTTCTGTCACTTCAGTAAATATGAGAATGTATTTTTGTTGTCCAGTTATATTTATGAAGATTGCCATTCCTTTTCAGGTTCGCTTTCATGGTCTCATAGGTTTGTCCAGTGTACCAATTTCAATAGCTCTGTTTTTTTTCCAGTTTATCTTTCAACCTGTTCTACTAATCTCAGCAAACTCAGGTGCATTCTGATACTGTTGTGTAATGAGCACTGAATGGACTGTGGGAGAGAGGAATAGTAATCAGGAATGAGAAAAAACAGTAAAATGCTGTTGTCTGTATTCAGTTTATCTTGGCATCCTTATCAGGATAATGCTGCTGATGTACAGCATTCAATGAAATTACTTCAGCTTTGCAAATTAGGTGGTAACAAATGCAATCAATAGGCAAGAAGGCTGGAGTGTGAGAGGGAGACAAAGTTTCCCATGTTGGCATAGACTTAATTGTAAGAGGCTTCAAATGTTCTTGCTGTCTGCAGGTAAATTTCTATTTCATCTCTCACTTGCTAGTAGTCTCCTCTCCAACTCAAGTGTTGCCATCATCTATTAATGTAGAATGTGGAGAAAGAATTTCTTTGTAAGAAGGAGGTTTGGGGTTGTTTTATTTCCCTCTATATATTGAAGCCATTTATGGCCATTTTCATCTTTATGTTAGTGGCCTGCCTCTGAATCTTGAGAGTCTAACACGAGTAATTTATAGGTTAAATGAGACATGCCATATTGCTACTATGTCTTCCTGAAGTTTCTAGCTGATAGAGAAATTTTTTTTATTCCACTTGCTTTGTTTTCGGCTTGTTCTTTGTTTTTGTGTGAAGTTTCAGATGAGTAGTAATCTTGGTTTTTCGGTCTGTTCTGGCTTCGACTCAAAATTATATTTATGGGACATGAGAGTGCTTCATGATATCACGGAGAGATCCAGGGTGATTGGCTGCTGTTTGGCAGTGGTTCGTTAAAGCAGCTCTTCTTATCTCCCTGAGTGAGAACCTGGTACATTTATTGCTATGAGCCCTGCTAGCTAAAGGTCTTGTTATGTTCTCAGAAAAAGTTTGTTGTGTCATAGACTTTGACATTCAAATTCAAAGCCTAAGAATGATTTCATTTTTCATATAAAACATTAATAGGTTCCAACTGAATTGTGGACCTTCCTTGCAGCAATCAGCCATTTTGGATGCAAATTGCTCTTTGTATAACTAAATTCAGAGTCTGCTTTGCTTTCTCAGACTAAATAACATGGTTTGTAGTATTTTTGGAAAAGGATGAACGCTCTTTGGGTTTCAGTCAGACTCTTTGTATTATGTAACTGGAGTGCAAAAACAAGAGTGTTGCTGGCAGGTTGAGGGAGGTTCTCCTCCCCCTCTACTCTGCACTAGTGAGACCACATTTCGAGTATTGTGTCCAGTTCTGGTCTCCGCGATTGAAGAGGGACATAGAAATACTAGAAAGAGTCCAATGGAGAGTTACGAGGATGATGAAGAGGCTGGAACATCTCTCTGATGAGGAAAGCCCAAGAGATCTGGGGCTGTTTAGCCTGGAAAAGAGAAGACTGAGAGGGGATCTTATTAATGTTTACAAATATCTGAAGGGTGGCTGTCAAGTAGAAGGGGTCAGTCTGTTTTTGGTGGTGCCCTGGGATAGGATGAGAGGTAACGGTCACAAACTGGAACACAGGAAGTTCCACCTCAACATGAGGAAAAACTTCTTCACTGTGAGGGTGACAAAGCACTGGAACAGGCTGCCCCGAGAGTCTGTGGAGTCTTCTCTAGATATTTTCAAAACCTGCCTGGATCTCTTCCTGTGTGGCCTGCCCTGGGTGTTCCTGCTCTGGCAGAGGGGGTTGGACTTGATGATCCCCAGAGGTCCCTTCCAACCTCTACCTTTTTATGATTCTATGATTATGTGTAGGTGCTTTGTGGTTTTAATTACTAGGTGGTCTTCTAGTAGAAGAATTGGAGGACAAGGCAAGAAAATTACTTTGATATGAGTTCTCTTTGCCTCTACAGAATAATATTTCCTCTTTTAGCTATTAGAAAATAGTAAACTTACAGCTGTTTTTCAGTGTGTACTTATAGGAAGCACAATACAAAATTGATGGAATCATTGAACCATTATTAAGCAAATCTTCTTTATTTCAAACTACCTGGATTTAATTGCTTTACCTAAAAAAACCCCTTCAAAACCCCAAACCAAACATTAATCTCTAATTGAACTTGCAAGCAGGACAAAGGTCTGAGGTTCCTGTGTTAATACCATGTCATTTACTGGTTTTAAACTGTCATAGTACAGTAAATCTACATAGACTGGGGTTTTTTTTCCCAAGGCTGATGAAAGAAATGGGCACATGGTGTTGTAGCAGGTTTGCAGTAGGCATCATCTTGGCTTTTTTTTGTTTACCATGTCCCACCCCTAAGCCACGCAAGATTTGAATGAACTCACTTTTCTGTTACTTTTCACTTTCTGTTACTTTTTTTTCTGTTACTTTTTCTGAACTTACTTTTCTGTTCTGAAGAAAGCCTATCACAGTAAGACAGCAATTAGTACACCAGTTATATATCATATAATCAGTATCTGACAGAGGGACTGTTGAGAGGTGCCAGGGCAGGCAGAATGTATCTTTCCAAACCAGCTACAGGGAACCTCACAGATATATGCCTGCGTGTATCCTGCCTACAGGTGTTCATCCGTGTGGTGTGAGCATGTACTGATGTATACATCTATATGTCAGTGTCTATCTGTAAGTGTAGAGCATATAAGCATGTTGTTACCAGGGGAAGAAGTGGTGTTCACAAGCTGTACTGCCTCTTCGTGCTGTTGCCATCTGTGTAGACTCTGTTCCTAAAGCTGGTTGACTTTCAATATCACCTGTCAAACTGATGGGAGTTAAAAGCTGAAAGGATGTGACCTTAAATGGTTAGCAATGACACAGCATACTATATTTTTAGCTCATGAAGGATAAAGCCTAAGAGTTGCCTTAGGAAGCTAAAAGAAAAATAATGACACTATGAGCCAAGGGGACGAAAAAGCAGTGAAAACATTATCCTAGTAATAGGAGATAGACTAAAATTATTCATCAAAGCATTTCGGAAGGATGCATTAGTCTCAAGATCCTGTTCTGGTTCTTACAGTCTGATGAACTAGATAATTAAAAATGTACCCTGACAGCATTGTTCATAGCTGCTAATTATTTACTAATTTTTGCTTGACAGCATGATGCTGTATATTAGTTGTTATTATATCTTACTTTATATATTAAAAGTAGAAAAGGAAAATCAACATATGCCGATATTTTCCTTTTGTTACAATGGCAAGGAAAGGAAATATTCTGTTATACTGTCATCACCATTTTTAGGAAGTATCTGGTATTTAAGATTTTATATTGTTGTCTTCATTTACAAGCATTCATTGATATTCCAAACATACCAATGCTGAGTATTTTTGTTATTTTTCAATTAGGGAGGTAAAAAGGGTTATTTTTGTCTTAAATATTGAAGTACTGAGTCTGCTGTTTTGTAGACTGGCTATCCACCCTTTTAGTCCCTCATAGTTAAATTTGCAAAAGCCTTATATCTATTTTTGCCTCAGAAGCATCCATACATTACCTTTTCTTCATTTCTGCTTTGGGAAAATATATTCTTCCTATTAACTGTGATAAATCTCCCCTTTACACCGTTACTTCTTATGTTATTGATTAGGCAAACAATTTCTGTCTGGCTTATTTGTAAGCTTCTTTATTCAGTTCTGCATCTGGTCACTGCTGATGCTTCTATGCTCAGCATATCTCTTTTCTTATCCTGTCATGTCCTAAATGCTGTGGAAATTATAAACTTTCTGGGGCAAAGAGTCTTATTTGGATGTTGCTCTATTTTGCAGACATCATATTCAACTAAAAGATTTGAGTATTATTTCTAGAAGATGCCATAATATATCTTATGGTAACTATTAGTAATAATCACTTAAAGCAACCTCTACAAAATTAACTTTACAGCTGTTGTTCAAATCCAGCCAAAGCCATCACCAAATGTTATTCTTTAATAGTTCAGTCTTGATTTTCTTTCTGAGTACTAAGTAGTTTGTTGTTTTTTTCAGCAGAAGTCCTCCTTGAAATAGCCTACTCAAAACAGATGGAATGAAACTGTTAATGAAAAAGTTAATTGAGTGTATTTTTCACTGAGAAAGTGGAGCTGTGAAATTAGAGGTTTGGACTGGAAAGCCCCTTTGTTGTTCCATCTAGTCTAATTCTGCACTGTTGCTAAATAGCAATATTTGGCTGTGTGTTCTCACCTTGAATATTCTGTTTCCCTTAGTAACAATTTTATGGTCTGCCCAAAGCATCTTGTTAAATTGCCTCTTCTCACTGGGTTACATTTTTATATAGATTTTCTCAAAGGCAGGAACATAAAATACTAAAATAAAAAATAGCAGTAAATGGTAGAAGGCAGGAAATTTAAAGAATTATATGTGAGACAGCTATCAGGAAAGCAGTCAGAACGTGCAAGGCAGAAAAGCAAAGCAAAATAATATTAGAGCCAGTAGTTAAAGGAACAAAATATAGTCTGAGTTCAATCAAAAACAATAATAAAAAGATAATAATAGAGTAAGAAAAGTGATAGATTTCATAATCTTACTAAAATTGAATTAGAAAAGATGCTTTATTCAGATAATTATGTTTGTGTCCATTTCTCTGAGGCATTCCACTGATTTTCTGTAATGCAGCAGTTAAATACCAAAGTACAATTAGTATTTGGGAATAACAGGGAGAAATGTTCCCTGATAACTGTATAATCTGATGTGTCTGGAAAAAAGAATCCTAGAATTTTAAAAGGTAAAGCAGGGAAACACTTTAAGATGATGCTCAGTGAATTCTTGAAGGCAGGAATGCACTATCAGTCAAGTGAAGAATTGCAAAACTGCACTATGGGAATACGATGCACAGGGAGTCAAGAAGTCATTGCTTAGTAATCCTGACACTTTATTCAATATATTCATGAGTATATTACTTACATAATCCTCACATGTGGAGGGGACCATCTTTTATTTGACAGACAGCCAAGATGTAATGAAACAGAACATGCCAGGCATATCGCTGCCTTTCAGTACCACTGCTCCCTTCATTTGCTATCGATTTCTGGAAAAAGCTATTTAATAAAGCTTTCAATACCTCCTCTTGCTGACAGTTAATTTCTGCCATAAAATGTCAGAGAGGCCTCCCAGGCCTGCTGTGGTGGAACTCAGAAAGTGCTCCTTATCTAATCAAGGAGAAGAATCTCCTGACTCACTTTAAGGTATTATGCAACTGCATGCTGTAGGTGGTCTACCTATTGAATCCCAACATCCAAAGCATGTTGTGATAAATATTTTGCTAGACAAAATGATAAACTGAATAGAGATTTAAGAATTTCAGAATTCTTTTTGGCATATAAAACAGGAGAAAACTGGAGAATTGTGATATTTCACAGTGATTGTTGTCACTGATGATGTTTTTAATATTCATTGCACTATTAATATATCATTAAGCTAAAGGAAATATTTATAGAATAACGACGAAATAATCATTATAGTAGCAGAAACATGTTTAAGGATGTTTTCATTCATCAAATATCTGAATATTGAAATAAATTAGAGCAATTTACAGTAAACTGATTAAAAATCAGTGAGAACAAAGGTAAAATAATTCAACTTAAACAAACTAAGGTAATTTTTCAGAATGCTGTTTTCAGGTTCCAGTTTTTCTGCAGACACGTTCTTGAAAATAACTGCAGCAACTTTAAAATCTTTTCTTATAATCAATATTTTTTACAGCAGTTGAGATTAGGTTATTCATTGTAGTGACAACAATGTCGATGAATTCATTAGGCCTTAATGATTTGATTCTGGCAGCAGCTACTAATTCTGCTTACCACAAAACCTAAGGTTTCTGTACAAAGGTTAAAGATAGATGTGGTTCCTAGGATAGCTGACAGGGTGGATTAGAGCTGCTGAGCCCTGTAGGAAAAGGTCATTGCTACAGTACACAAGGAGGGGTTGTCACTGAGGGAGATGAAGTCACATCTAGCCAACAAGGAGAGGTTTGGATGTGGATAAACTAGTCATTGGCAGGTATAAGTAGGATTTGCTTATTGTCTCCTGCTTACCTTTGTGTACCAACACTGCTTCTGGCTTCTAATCACCACTGCCAGGTGTCCATCACATCGATGGACTGTCAGCTGATCTTCTTCCTTCATCCTACTGCCGACATTATTTGTTTCTGACATTTCCAAATAGGAAACCTTGAGCAAGCATGGCACTGTTGAATGAGAAAGGGAAAATCAAAGACCTTTATCTATTAACAGAGTTTTAAGTTATGGAAGGCTTAAAGTATTCAGTGCTTATCTATATCTCACAGAGAATTCATGTTAAATTCTAATAACTTTTGCATTCTGTTTAAATGGGAGTAATTGAAATGCTCATTACTTAGGACTTTGATTATTTGTCTAAAGAATCATAGAATAGTGTAGGATATAGTGGCCTTAGGAGACAATTTCACCTGGTTGCACAAGGTAATATTGGCTATGAAATACAGCTTGCTAGAAAAATCATGGTTCAGCAGTTCACCCTGAAATGTCATGCCATTTTGAAGACTTATCTCTCACAGTGGTGTATGCTGCAAACTTATTAGGCTGTACATTGAAGCCTACATACACAGTAAAGATATTATATGTAAATGGGAGTGCATGAGAGAGTGACATTTTGTAAAATGACACCTAAATTATAAGAAATAAGAAGCAATTGCCAGCTTTTGATTTGCATTTAATGGTACCTAGGTTACCAAGCCTCGTCTTCAGCAGGATGAAAGGTGCTATCTAAATTTTGTGAGCTGACAGTCTGGTCTTATTTAGCACAACTAACTATATTTAATACTGCACTAGATTCCTCCATCTGGATTATGTTTTTTCTTATGCTAGCTTCATGCTCTGTTCTCTCCTCAGTCATTCAGAGGGTCCAGAATTTGGGGTTTTTTTTACTAGCTCTGTATACTCCTGTTATGCTGCAGTACATTGCAAGAGAAAATAAAAATTTTCTTAACTGTTAGGAGAGCAATTGAAGTTCACTGTATATGTTCCTTCCTTAAGTGTGGAGAGTGTCCTGTTAAATGACATGTATCACAAACTTCCAATTTTTAAATGACATTGCACATAGATAGTAAGCTATACATACTATGCAAATGGTAACAGGAGTCCTCAAGGTCTGTACACAGCTCCTGAATCAATTTAACTCTATAATCAATTTAGGGACTAGCCTAGTTAAGCCAAATATCATTTGGTTGTACATTGCTTCAGGAGAGAACTAGTCCTGAAAAGGCAATTTAGTGTTTCTACTTGTTTGTCGCTCTGCCTCTCCGCAAGGAGCGCTTAGTATATGGTACAAAAGACAGAGGAAACCACATGACTGTTTGAAGAGCTTGGAGTCAGTGAATTTAGGTTTGAAACATGAATATTCATCAGATCTTGCTCCTCTAAAGTAATCATCAAGCACAACCTTTCTTTGAGAAAAGCTGTCAAGTTTGATGTACTGCATGTTCAGAACCTGACTTAGAAATGCTAAACTTTGAAATAGAAGAATCTTTTCAAGCAGCATTAAACAAAGTATTGTATCAGTTTCCCATTAAATTTTCTTCAGTATTTGTCAAGTTCACTGATTTCAGAGAAATAAAAAACAGCAATGTGCAAAAGATGGAGACTTAGAAGTAAACCAAGTCCTCCCCCTTTGAAACTTTAAAAATAAAAACAGGTTAAAAGCTTGCATTCAGCTAATCTAAGAGAGTAAATTAATCTGTGTTATATTTGAGAGTGCTAGAGAGAAGCAAAGGCAATAGGAAGCCTTCCTGCTCTCCCTGCTGAGCTGTATTATTCACTATAATTTAGGCAGACTCTCTCAAGAGACTGAAGGGTGTGGAATGTCCTTAACTGCTTAGGTGTCACATTTTTGGACATCTGCAGTTGAGAATTTTGATCTCTACCCAAATCCTATTCATTATAAAGGAAAATAATGCTACATAATATCATAAAATTTGTTATTTTGAATCACTCAGAAATAAGTGCCAAACCCACTCTAAATTATGGTTTAATAACAAAGGAAATCTCTTTTCTTTAAGGGAAAGTTCAAAGAAAATGCTAATCCCAGGCAAGAACATTTAGGGATCACTTATACCTCAGAACATAAAGGGGTTTTTTTATGTTTATTCCAATATAGAAAGATATGTTTACATTATCCTTATGAAGTCCTAATTCCTTTTAAAAGACTAGCTAGGCTCAGGCATTTAGGTGTGCACTGCTTTATGACATATATTTAATTTTTGTCATTTTTTGTTGCTTTTCGATTTCAAATGTATTTTTTCAAGTTGGTTTATATCTCATGTTGCTTTATTTCTTCCCCAAGAGACTTCTGCTTTTGCGAGTGTCCCAGCTAAGGGACTTTAAAATAAATTACTTTCAGTAATAGAATTATAAATAAAATAGTTAATATTTCCTTCAGACAAATAGTAAAAGTTTATGTATTTAAAAGAAACCACAACACCACAAAAAAACCAACCAAAAAGTCAGACAAAAGCTTGTTATAAAAACCTAAACATCAGTATTTGATAAGATAAAAAGATAATAAACAGAAAATAAAGAATCAGTTAATGTCACATTTTATTTTATTTTATTTTATTTTATTTTATTTTATTTTATTTTA
>WTSP01019373.1:0-12942 GCA_025331215.1 Actenoides lindsayi | reverse complement strand
GGAGGCGGAGGGGTGTGCGGGGCGGCGGGGCGAGCCCGGGCGGCGGGCGGGGCCGCGGGGAGGGGCCCGGGACGCTCACCTGGCGGGGGCGGCGGCGGCGCGGCCTGGATCCCGGCGGGCGAGGCGAAGGGAGCGCGGCTGCCGCTCAGCGCACGCACACACACCCTGCGGCGCTCCGACCCCGCTTCCGGCGCCGCCGACACGCCCCTTCCGGCGCCAGGGGGCGCCACCGCCCCTCCCGCCTCCGCATTGGCCCGGCCGCCGCCGGCCCGCGGTTGCTATGGCGACGGGAAGGGCCTCCCTCCAGCGCCCGCCGCCATGGCGGGACCTGCCGCCGCGCCCCCCCCCCCTTCACTCCGCCCGGCGCGGCCCTGCCGGCCCAGAAGCGCCCATCGTCGCTGCCCATCGTCGCTGACCGCGGCCAGGCCGCAGGGAGCGCCGCTCTCCTCCGCCCGGGGAGGCCGAGGCCTATGGCCCCCGCCCGCTGTGTGAGCCCACCCCGAGCCGGGGCCGGCGGCTCGGCCGCTGCCCGGCCCCAGCGGGCCGCCGGCTCCTCGCTCGGCTCACACGTATAGGGCCGAGCCCAGTGCGTCCGGTCAGTGCCGGCCGCGCCCGGGAGGTGGGACAGCTGCCCTGGCTGGGACCTGCAGCAGCTTCTCGAGCAGCGAGGTGACAGCTTTTTTGGGTCTCTTGCCATCTCTCAGTGCTGCTCTTTGGCTGAACCCCACGAGAAGGGATCGGCAGAGCACAGGCGGCGGGTGCCTCTCGGTGTGCCGTCAGAGAAGGAAAAGTTCCCAAACGCTTTGGAATTGCAAGGTCACCTTTAAACCCCGTTTTAACGGTGGCTTCTCCCTACAATTTAAATTGCATGTTTTCACTTAAAAAAAAACCCGAAGATACTTATCAGCTGATAAACAACCGTAGTAAATGGCTTTGACTAAAGAAATGGTGAAAGAAAGCATTTTTGGGGCATGAGTAAAAGTCTAGGTCAGTCTCCAAGAAAGAATCCAAGGAAAAGAGTTCAGTTTTATGATGCATGTAATCCTTTTGGCTGAGAACCGACTGAACACACACACACCCCCACGCTGAAGTCTCGAGTTTATAGCAGCACCACTTGTCAAAGCATTATTACTGGGGCTGTAAGGTGCTCTGTTCAGTCACAGCATCCTGGAGCCCAATTTTTTCTCTTACACTTTCAGATACAAACCTGGTCCCATCAAAGTCACTTCCAGATTTCTTTTCAGTGATGGAAGGACTTCATTAGTTCCCTGCTTAGTCTCGGTCCAAAGGTTAATTACTTTGGAAAGTCAGGAGGAAAATTGCTTGGCACCCATGAGTTATCTTAAGCTGCAAACACTGTTTCAGCAAGATCAGTTATTGTCATCTCTCTCTCTTGGTTTTTTTCCTTTCCTAGGCAAAACTTGTTTTTCCCCTGATCTTCTCCATAGCCCCTATTTGCCTGGTTTCCATCTCAGCTGTTCCCAGTGTTCTCAGAACTTGGGAGTGCTGATTCATGGCAGAATTACTTGTATTCAACATGCCATCTACGGGTATCTGCATATAATACTCGGCTTGTAGAAATGCACTGTCAACACCTCTTTGTTTAGTCACCTGCTGTACCCCCCTCCACCTTCTCACCTTGCTGCCTGCTCCAGCTCATCTCTGCCCTTGCACGTGCCTTCCCAGCTCCCTTCATACTGCTGCAACTTCCCCAGATCAAATTCCAATCACCCCCTCTGAAGGGCTTGCAGTCCTTCTTAGCTGATATTTTTGGACTGTTCTCCATCGCACTACCCAGGCAGCACAGGTCAAGCACCGTGTAGCTGCAAAGGTGAAAATATCACCCTCTGCTTGTGCAGAGTGTGCTGCCGCTCCTGGGGCTGGGTCCAGAGGCCACCGCGACAGCTGTGTTAATAATACAGTTCACTCCTCCTTGAGCTCTTCTTACCCTGGGGTCTTCCCAGCCCTTATCTGCCGGGTTCAGTGGAAGAGGTAAGCAACGCATCCTCCAGTTTCTCCAGGCACAGAATGTCAGGGCTGGAACTGACACCAAACCTCCACGCTGAAACGTGTCGCAACAGCAGCAAATCTTTCAAAGAGTCGCCTCTCAGAGGAGGGAGGGCACATCAGCTTGACATGTCTCCAAGCATCTAGACAGGAGATCCAAACCTTTGTGAAAGAACAGCCTTTATCTCAGGGACAGGCTTGCTCCATGAATAAACAAGCCCACCCAGAGACCAGCCTGTCTGGCTCTCCAGTAGAGAATGCTCTGCGCTTTCCCAGCCACATTTCAGGTACACAAGTGTGAAGAAGTACGAAAGGCATCTGGCTTTAGCAGCCCCTCAGCATTGAGCTGTCGCTGCGCCGGGGAGGGCAGAAGGGCTGTGCTGAGCACGTGCTTGTTGGTGCACTAACGGTGAACTGCGGGCAGGCGTAAAGAAAAGCCGCAAGGTTGGAAATCACAGGATTCTGCTCCAAGAAAGGAGAGAGCTCATGGCCAAGATGGAGCCCCCTCGTTAGAGGAGCAGTTCAATTACAAGAACTGTGAGACTCAAGCTCTTCCTTGGCTCCGTAAGAGACTTCACCTTTAGCAGAAGCCTCTCTGCAGACAGCTGAGGCATGCAAGGACATTTTGTTCCTGCTTTTCGCATCTGCTTTCGATGCTGAGAGAGGATTTCAGTCTTCAAAATGCTTCTTTAGTGTTCACTTAGCATCAATGACAGTTAAAAGAAGCAGAACAACCTCCTCGTCAAAGACGACCTGTTGAGGAACAAGGAGGGTGGGTCTGGGCAAGCAGCAGCACTCGAAGAAGTTGTTCCCAGCTTGAGCTGCTTCAGTTGCTGCTCTCACCAGCAAGGTATCTGCCCTCAGGTGACTGGCTTCTCGCACAGGGAAAGTGAACCTGAGGTTTGTAGCAAAAGATTGTATTTTAATTGTTAAACTTTTAATCAGAAATAAAATCCTGATGAGTTGCTCAATTTTTGTAATTTTTTTCGGTCATTTTTGTCGCAAGCAATAGGTCCTACATGATGTGGATACCAGAAGTAAACAGTTGATGGCACTGCATGATCACTGTCTCTGCAACCCATGTCTCCGTGACTGCCCAGCCGTCTTCCTCTGAATGGACAGGGAAGGTGTCACACTCTCATACTGAAGGAAAAACACAAAATGTCATCGTTACCTACCAAGTATATTTTATTTCTTGATTCTTCTGCTACTCATTTTTTCTATCTTCTGCTCTGAGAGTCTAAAGCCTGGATATTTCAGTTATTCTGGAGCTGGATCCCTGGGATCACCAAATAATGTATAAGGTGCTGGATCCCAAATGGGATTAGCAGGGTGGATTCTGACAGCTGTCATGGCTGCCCTGCTGCAACTGCTGCTGGGATGAACAGCAGAAACGTCATCAATAAGAGTTTCATCATTTGTCAGTTCTGGTCGTGATGCTGCTTTGAACTGCACGCAGTGGAGATAAGGAGAAGGCTTGTAAAGACGCAAAATGGAACACAAACACACACAAAAATTCAGCATTTTTTTCATTAATATTTGTGCAATATGAAATAAAAGACACTCCAAGGGAATAATTCATCCATTTCATGTCTGTCTTATATTTCCTCTGTACATAAGCTGCTTGTGACATTACAGGTAGCTGTGATGGAGTTAAAACTAGAATTAGGTTAGTTAGAATTAAATTTACAACCAAACTGGGATCAGGGATAAACATCTCGCATAAGACAATTAAAATCAGCATTATTATTAACTTTAATTAAAGCAACATTTAAAGCAAAGAGCAGCAGGTTTTTCTCATGGTCCCTGCCAGATAAACGCTAGACTAAATAATACTTTGTTTGGGCATCATTCAGTTCTTCCTTCTGTCCAAGGAATGCAAGTGGTTTAGTACAGCTTTTCTATTAAATGCAGTTTGGACCAAAGTCAAATGCCTATTTTAATCTGAAGGTGTTTAAAGGTCTGAAGGTGATTTTAGAGAACACAGTTACCAGCATAATTGTAAAGCAACAAAGCAACATATAAGTAGTAACTGTGGGAGCTTGAAAATATAAATGACCTAAATAGTATGATGGGAAATCTGGGTAGAACAAATGTCTTGGATGGGACAGAAATTCAGGTCCGGGAATGCAGTTTTGGCAGCAGCATTCCAAACAGAGAACGCAATTTCTGGGGAAATACACTGAACTCTGGGTCATGAATTAAACTCAGGTAATTTATGTTCGCCTCCTAACTACTGGCAGTGCAAAAAACAAGCAGAAATGGAACAGAATACGCTGCTGTAAATTCTGTAGCTGTTGAGAGCTGTGGAGTTGTCATGTATATCTGATGCCAGGTAATGTCTAAAACCAGCTCATGCCAAGGAACTTGGCTCAAGCAGGCCCTTCAAAGCTGCCAACTCCATGACCTTAAGGAAATCCAGTTTCAAAGCAGCACATTAAGAGAGGTTTGAGCCTTCACAAAGGCTGAGCTTTATTTATTAGCTGTTTCTGACAAGCCCTAAAGAAAGGCAAATATCTTGATATTTTGAAATTGCATGGCAAGCGTTAATTTTATAGGAACTCTGATCTTTAGGAAATACCAATATTATTCCACTTCCTAATTTCTCATTCTTTTTCTCTCTTGGTATTTAATACCAGTCTGCTGTGCTGATCTTCCAAGCCAAGCATCAGTTCCTAAGGCTTGACTGCCTGGGGCTCGCAGAGCCTCACAACCAACTATCTTCCAGGTGCCTCTGAAGTGTGATTTCTGCTTGAAAAGTAGCTGTGGAATAAATACACCTCCACATTGTAATCAGAGTTAGGTCTGTTAAAATTTTGCTAGTGTTTCACTCCTCAGCAGGTGCAGGTCAGCTGGACTTCTTCACAGGGAGATGCAGCCAAAGGAGAAACCTCTGTCTGGTAGGAGGATGGATCCCTTTGGGGTTTGGTGAGATCAACTTAGACAAGTCTGGGCCCCTTATGGCAAATATGGGAGAAACCTCTCCCTAATACACAGAGTTGTGGAGCTCCTTCTTTGGTATAAAACCTAGGGGATCCTGGCACAATGGTTTCTCTGAATGTCTCTGGGGAAAGGCAGCTTCTCTCACAGCAATATCTATCTGTTTCAGGCCATACTTCAAAGTCCAGCCTTGGGTTTCGGTGTTTGCTTTGCTCCTCTTAAAAAGGAACTATCCGAAGACCTAAAAATCTGAAGCTTAAAAAACTATACAAGCTGCCTAGAGCTCTGAAGAGCTTCCTTATAATTAGAATAAACACATGAAATATTTACCCTTCATCTTGTGCAAACCCTGTTTTTCAAAGGAGAATTACAGTGTAGTGTGGAGTTTTATCTGCTCCTAAGTAGGACAATTTTCCTCCTTCCATTTCTACCCCAAATCTCAAATTCTGGTGTGCAATCAATTGCAGAAGAGGAGAGGACTGTTCCTCTGCCTTCCTACACAAATGACTCTCAAAAACTTCACTGTTCTCAGGGAAGTTGGGATGAGAGCTCTGAAGCTGCTTGTCTTCAGCTGGATTTCTGTTCTTTATTCTGGTTTGCAGTTCAAGGTGTCTTTTTCTTAATAAGCACCTACTACTAGACCATTAATAGTTTAACAGTCCAGAGCTTCCAAGGAAATGCTTACCAGCAGTCAGAGCTGGAAGATAATTCAGAGGATGGCATGGGCCTGATAAAAGGATTAAAAAATCACAGTACCAAGAGCTGTGAGTTTAGTTAGTTTTGTCTGACACTGGCACTAAGGATTGTTTTGTATATTCAATGCTCTTAATTGCTTTTTCTCTCCAGAAGTTCCATGTGCATCTCTGGGATAGGCTTTCTAGAGCTTTCCCAAACAAATTGAACTAGATTTCTCCCTAATTTATATTTAAACTCTGGTCCTTATAGCAGACCCTCACATTTCAGTATACTGATTGGATTGATAAAGTACAGGTATGGGGTGACACCTTCTCTCACATCCATCATGGCAAAAGGAGAATATTTGTGCAGAATAAAACTACAAACAGTTCCAACATAGAGCTGCTATTCCACTTTTCTTGGAATTCTTCTGTCTGTTTCTCTGAAAACGAAAGTCTGTTTTTATTCCTGCCACCTGCTATTTCCATATGAAAAAGCTGTTTTGTTACAGTGAAGGTACCATTTCTCCCAAGGGCAAACTAAGGACATTTTATTGCACTCTTCTTTCTGAAATTTCAGTAACCAAATTCAATATGTTACT
The DNA here is from genome assembly GCA_025331215.1 of Actenoides lindsayi. NCBI lineage: Eukaryota > Metazoa > Chordata > Aves > Coraciiformes > Alcedinidae > Actenoides > Actenoides lindsayi. The sequence continues at coordinate 6,719 of WTSP01019373.1, read as the reverse complement.
AGATTTGATCTCTTTTTTCCACAAAGCTGAAAAGCCTTTCAGGGAAATCTTAAGTTCTGTCTGCGGGTTATTTACAAAACAAAACGTCATCTCCCTGCTGAAATGTAAGACACCCTGATCTGGCAAAACAAAAAAAACCAGACTCCAAAACCGAGATTCACTTCAGCTTTGAGGCTTATCTAAATGACAAGGATTTGGAAACCAGGTTATGATTTCCAAGCACAGACCGTATTTTTATTCCGGGTAAAAGTGAAGGACACTGACCAAAAAGTTTCTTTGTGGCAACCTCTTGATGTGAGCAACAGTGGACAGTTGAGGTAGCCTGAGGTTTGTCTTCTGTGCAAGTTATCTTTTTGCAGGTTCACTTGTGCTTTTAAGAAGCAATTTGAACTGTCCTTTAACTCCAGGAGAAACTCTCCAAATGAGTCATCTTTGACACCCACCTTTTAAAGAACCTCTGAACATCACGAGCACCCAACAGTGTGTGTTAGTCCCACTTTCCAGGAGAGCAAGAAGAAAAGTCAGCAGGCTGATCATGGGCCACTTGGGTTTCCTCAGCAGGGTTCCTAGGCAAGAATTAGAGAAAATTGATCCCGTTAACATTTGTATAAATGAAAAAATAATGCAACCCATCAAAGAGCATAGTCTGGAGAACACAGAACAGCAGGAGTTTAATACACCATTAATTTAATGTTGTGGGCCTGGACGTACTGCAGGAGATACCCAGCTCTCTACCCAAAGGCTTTGGCATGGGTACAAGCAGGGGAGCTGCTGTGGGTCATCTGCTGGGCTTTCAGCTATGTCTCAGGTCATCTTTTCAGAGCACTGCAGACAAACATGAAATCAGAAGAGTTCCACAGGTACTAAGCTCTTTTCAGTGCTGTATCATTTCTCCTGATAGCCTGAGATTCCCCTCATCTAAGACACACTTTCCTTTGCCCAGGGTTTTAATAGGTGTCACTGGGGATGAAAAGAAATAGGCTGCACTGAAGGCTGAAGACATAGCTAAATTTTTGCTCAAATTCCCAGAAAGCCACTGTCAGCAGATCTCTGGCCAGGATGCTACAGATGATCTGAGACAGAAAAAAACACATGAGGAGTGTTGCTCCTTGACTCCTTTAGATTCTTGCCAAAGGTGAGTCCTGAAGGAATAAGGTTTGGAGTCCATAACAAACTGAGGCCTTCTTGAAAATCCCAGCTGAGATTTTCCAATTCATATTAAAGATGTGCCTGGTTCTGCAAGACATCTTTATTTCAGGCTTGATTTGCTTATCAAATGCTCACAGATCAGCCAAAGGCCAGGCCAGTGCATGGGAACACATTAATGCATTTACCTGTGGATTGCCAAAACTTTATCTAATTCTCTATGTTAATGCCAGCTGCCTCAGAACATTAAAAGCCATTAATAAAGAAGAAAGTGGGGTAAAGAAAACAATGAAATGAAACCAGCAGAAGACGGCTCCCCAGGCTGGGTGAGTTTGAGAGGCAAAGGGATGACAAACCCACATAAATGCACACCTAAACATTTTGCAAACATAAACGTATCCGGGTATGAAGTCATCAGCAGTTGTAGCCCCAGGAACTGAGACAGAGTGTGTCTCTTAGGTTTAAATCCGTCTTCTGCCAGATTTCTTTCAGGCAACGTCGCAAAGCTGCCGTGAGCCCTGCAACCACAAGTGCTACCAGTCACTAGATGTCCCAGAGCCGCGCTCAAACCTGGAACCCATCAGCTGAGACACAGGAGAGGCAAACTCAGCAGTGGAGGGGAGCAAACAGCTTTCAGCAGACTAATGGATATTTGGCTGGAAAACAGAGCTGAGGTTTTGAGCACACATGCCCTTCTTTAGGCCTTGTGGTATCATAGCCACAGTGGTGTGAGGAAATAAGGAAAAATGTGTGGATCTGAAGAAGAGCTTCTACACCCCTGTCTACATTTAGCCCATATCCAGGGCTAGACTAGAGCAGTTGCTCTATCACCCAATGACTCCTCCCTGGCCAGGAAGGGAGATTTGGAAAATGAAAGGAGACCTATGGGTTGAAAAGAAAATGAATTTAACAAAACAGCAAAACTAATATTAATAGCAATATAAACAGACTTATATTCAGCTCAGTGAGCATACAGTGGTCACAGCAAACAGGAAGGCAGTTCTTAGGAGAAGGAATAGGAGCAGGGTCAACAGGAGCTAGAGTAAAAGCAGCTCCCATCCTCACCAAACTTCCCCCTTTATATTGAGCATGAAGTTTCTGGTCTGGGGACAACTCAGATCAGCTGTCCTGGCTGACTCCAAACTGCTAATGGGCTACAGACCATGGCTGGCCTATGGTCCTGTCCCAGAGAAACCAGGACAATCCCAAAGTTTATCTTGCTTCATTTATTATTACCTTAAACTGGGGTACAGAGCAGCACTCCTATCACAACAGGAGAGCAAAGTGATACAGCGAAGCCAACATTTCAGCATTAATAAGCTCATCAGAATAATGATATGGAAAGGCAGAAGAAAGACAAGTATTTCTGCTCTTGTCGAGCTGGTGTAACCATGTGATCCACATGTGGTGGGTCTTATAAAGGTGCAATGTCAAGTTGCTTTTCTTTTCCTGTTCCTCATTTGTGGTTTAGTGGCTTTGCTCAGCAAGCTGCAATGGTGCAAGTTTCTACACACACATACACTGTTCTGTGCCCACTGTTTCTCCCTTCATTTAATCGCTTTGCCACAACGTTCATTAGGTTTTGCGATTCTGCGTGCAACCCAGGAGAAAGCTGTGACCAGCTCACTAAGAGGAAAGAAACAGAAAATAGCTCCAGCATAGCTTGTGGTCCTTTCACACAAAAGCAGTTTAGAAACAAACACCTTTCCAACATCCCCACATTTGCCCTCCTCTCCACTTCCCATTCTTGGCTTGCTCTTCTCTGAACAATCTTTATGATGATTGACCATACCTCTGCTTGTCTGAAGCCTTCTGCTCTGCTGGAGCACTGTGTTAGGGCTCCCATATCTCTCTTCTCCATTTTTTCCTGCACATTGTGCCCTTGCACGGTACATCTGATACAACCCAAGCAAAGTGGCTTTGCTGGACACGCACAGTGCGTCAGTACTGAGGGAGCACAGCAGGTCCCTCCTGTTTGGGGTCTTCCAGACAGGCTGCACACGTACCCTGGGGATGCTCTGCAGGTACCCTGAACACACGGTTGGGATTTTGGGGTACTCAGAACCCTGGGAAAAAAGCTTCAAAACCTGACTGCTCCCTGTCCTTCCTACACTTCCTTCCTACACTGGTTTTTGTTTATTTATTGTGTTGGGTTTTTTCCTGGTTATTAGGGAAACCAAGAAATCTGTGGTCCTGTGACATACCTGCCTCTTTCCTGGACCTTCTGGACTCACTTGCCGCTCAGTTGCTATTTCTTTTCTGCCAGAGCAGTAATTCAATAACACATACCAGGCACCAGCCAGCATGTCCAATAAGGTAACAGAAGCAATTTAATGTGATTCATGATCAGCCACAACTAAGCAACAAAGCTAATTTTTTGACATTCGTTCCCAGGGTTAAGGATTCAAGAAAAAAACAATATTCTTGATTAGATTCAAAGAAAGTAAAGGAGTCTGCAACCTACTCACAGACAGAAAGGAAGGCAAATGAATCCAGTACATCATTTTGTGTAAGTGACCCACTGCACTGCTGGGTGAGGAGGAAGAAGGGGTCATCCCCCAGCACCGTGGAGCTGCTCCAAACCATTCCTGCCAGAAGGTGTAAAAAACATCAGGAGACAAGGCTGTATATGATAGTGTAAGATTCTTGAAGTACTCCAATCTCTTGCTTCCTTCCCCTTGAATACATCAGCTACTAAGCAGGGTGAGATAGAAATGGATATCTAAAGCTGTTTTGGAGGCCGGAAGGTTGAAGAGGCATCTGCTTCTTGTTCTGGTGCAGAATGGGTGATGTCATTGGTAGGTCCTGAAGACAAATGAGAGAGGACTAACGAGCTACGAAGATGATGAAGGGACTGGAACCTCTCTTTTATGAGGAAAGGCTGAGAGACCTGAGGCTGTTTAGCCTGGAGAAGAGAAGACTGAAAGGGGATTTTATTAATGTTTACGAATATCTTAAGGGCAGGTGTCAAGTAGAAAGGACCAGTCTCTTGTCAGTTGTGCCCTGTGGTAGGTTCAGGGGCAATGGTTGCCAGCTGAAACACAGAAAGTTCCACCTCAGCATGAGGAAAAACTTCTTTGCGGTGAGAGTGATGGAGCCTGGAACAGGCTGCCCAGAGAGGTTGTGGAGTCTCCTTCTCCAGAGATGTTCATGACCCCTCTGGATCTGTTCCTGTGTGGCCTGCCCTGGGTGACTTTGCTGGAGCAGGAGGGTTGGACTCAATGATCCCCAGAGGTCCCTTCCAAGCCCTACCAGTCTATGATTCTATGATTCTAATTGGAACTTGGGGAAGAAAGCATCTATTAATGCTTCCCTTTGTAGGAAAATCCATTGTGTCCTCCTGTTCTTTTTACCTTACAACTCAGTGATACTGAGTGACCTTTTTTAGCTCAGTCATTTTAACAAGGTTGTGAGATAAATCACTGCCCAGTGAGGGAAATGAGCTGAGCAACACTTATAACAGTGTGGGATCTCATGAAATCTGAATTTAATGACCTTTGAGTAAGAATAGAGGCAAATCTACACCACTGTGAGGGGACCATTTCCAGTCCCGCCTGAGAAATGGACTCAATCAAATCCTGTCATTTGCATCTCTGGCTGTTCTGAGCCTGTACTGCAAGCGGGCCCAAGTCTCAAATGGTCCTCTCCTTTAGTCTAATGGAAGGACACGGACAGCTCATTTCTGCAGCCAAAGCGACAGACAGAGGGACAAAGCCTTTTCCCCAGTGTGCTGGTGGAAGAGCTATCCATAGGCAGGACTGCCAGACACAGGCTTTTATCTGGATGCTGTAAGGCCATCAAAAAGCAGGCAGGGAGAGGAGCAGGACAGGCTGTTGTCTGGCTCTTCTGCAGCTTATCTGTGACCATAGGAGCCATAAAACAGGACCCATGGCAGCATTAGTGAACCACATTCATCTGACAAAGCTGTCATTTTTCACCTCGGACCCGGGGGACACCCATGGTAGGCAGGAAGGCAGGCAAGCCTCCATCTAGGCATGACATGGGACCCCCTCACAGTGCCTAGGAACCTCCTGCGGGCAGGTATAGCCCTGCGGTTAACGGCTTTAACACAGGCAACAATTGTAACAGATAAGGACCCTGTCCTGATGGGAACCACATCCTTAAATCCCAGCAATGACAAATTTCTGCTGCAGATGCACAGATATTATAACCAGAAGGTAGCAAGAAAAAGCACAGTGTGGGTTCTTGAGCAGGTGAGCTCCTATGGATGCTGAAAAGCTGCTAGCAGAGGGATTTTCTCAGGTTCTCACAATATTTGTGAGAATCCTGCCTTTCTCACCAGTGTTATGAAAAACAGTAGGATGTTTTTTGTAAGCTGGACCAACACCTGGTGTTTTGCTAAGTTCTGTTTATGGTACATTGGAAAAAATATTTTGAAATGGGTGTTGTAAGACTTTAGCCAATCACCCCAGGACATGGGCGATCACTGACCAGTCGCCTTATGGGGCTAGGGTATATAAAATGGGGTTATAAATTAATAAAGGGGCTTCTTCTTCCTTTCATCGCTCTCTCTTGCTGATTTTGTGTGTTGCTGCATCTCTCTGCTCCTGGTATGAACAGCGACAAGCTCCTCCTGCCCAACCTGTTACATTCTTCTCTCTTCAGAGGACTGGTGTTACCATTCTTCGTAATATGTTCCTTTGATGCTTCTTTATATGCCAGGTTCTTGGTATGGCCACACCTCTGTGGTCTTCTCTGCACATATATCTAACTAATGGAAGAAAGCAGAAGAAGCACCAAAGAAGCTGTGTTGCCATCACCTTTCCCATGATCATCATTATTTGTCATATCTACCACCAGTTAATGCTTGCTTATGCTGGGTTTTATCCACATCCATGGGAATAAGATATTCCTTGCCAGAGGAAACACACAGTGCACTTTAGGGGGTGATACAGCAAATGGGGGTGGTCCAGATTGGCAAGGGACCATTGCTCCCTGTTCAGTTGCATGGCTTTTGCTGTGGTGGCAGGTTTCTCTGGCCCTAGGCAGAAGGCAGCCCCACAGACAATCGAGCCTCTTGCCTGTGAGGAAGCAAAGATAAAGCACTTGATGCTCCCTCTGCCCAGTGAGAGGCAGAGGAGCATTCCTCAGGAGTAGCGAACTGGCCTTGCCAGAAAGCTGAACTCCCGGGTGGTGGGATATGGCTGTCAGGAAGCCTGTCCAAACGTCTCAGAGAGCTGGTGACATGGCACTGGCTCACCATCACACGCACACTATCTGCCACCAACCGTCCCCAAGCACAGCTGGAATGCGGAGCTGCTCCGCAAAACAAGCCTGCAAATTAGCTCCCAGAGAAGGAGGCCAGTAATGAATGCCACCCCACGCAGGGGAACCCAGTGTGCTCTGGGAAATGTGGCATGAGAACTGCACGGCATCCTGCAAGCACCGGGCCCCGAGCCTCTCCCATGTCTGAAGCCCAGGGCTTCTCAGTCTGCCCGGCACCCAGCATGCAGCATTCACACAACTGCCATCTCTCTGGGTGTCACGGTTTAGGGTCAGGGCAGCCCCTTAGACCTATAACAGATGCTCTCTGTTAACCCCCCTCCCTCCCC
>WTSP01019372.1:0-71198 GCA_025331215.1 Actenoides lindsayi | reverse complement strand
AGGGGCAGAATCACCTCCCTCAATCTGCTGGCCACACTTCTCTTGATGCAGCCCAGGATGCAATTGGCCTTCTTGGCTACAAGTGCACACTGTTGGCTCATGTCCCACTTCTCATCCACCAACACCCCCAAGTCCTTTTCTGCAGAGCTGCTTTCCAGCACCTCGTCTCCCAACCTGTATTGATAGTGAGGGTTGTTCTGACCCAGGTTCAGGACCCCACACTTAGTCTTGTTGAACCTCATGAGGTTCACCTGGTCCCATCTCTCCACCTTATCTAGGTCCCTCTGCATGACATCCCATCCCTCCAGCCTGTCAACAGTACCACTCAGCTCGGTGTCATCTGCGAACTTGCTGATGGTGCACTCTATCCTGCTGTCAATATCATTGATGAAAATATTAAACAGTACAGGTCCCAGTACTGACCCCTGAGGGATGCCACTTGTCACTGATCTCCATCTGGACATTGAGCCGTGACCACCACCCTCTGGATGCGACCATCCAACCAATTCCTTATCCACTGAACAGTTCACCCATCAAATCCATATCTCTCCAACTTGGCGAGGAGGATGTTGTAGGGGACCATGTCAAAAGCCTTGCGAAAGTCCAGATAGATTACATCTATAGGTTGTCCCTTGTCCACTGAGGTAGTCACCTTATTATAGAAAGCCACTAGATTCGTCAGGCAGGATTTGCCTTTGATGAAGCCATCTTGGCTGTCTTTCATCACCCCATTGTCCTCTATTTGCCTTGTTAGACCCTCTAGGAGAATCTGCTCCGTGATCTTCCCAGGCACAGAGGTGAGGATGACAGGGCGATAGTTTTCAAGGTCCTCCTTTCTACACTTTTTAAAAAATGGCTGTAATGTGTCTCTTCTTCCAGTCCCCAGGGGCTTCACCTGACTGCCAAAACTTTTCAAATATTATGGCAAGTGGCTTGGCGACTACATCAGCCAGTTCTTTCAGGACTGTGGGATGAATCTCATCAGGTCCCATGGACTTATGTATGTTCAGGTTCCTCAGGTGGTCACGAACCTGATGTTCACATTCTGTGGGAGGGACTTCACCACCCTGGTCCACACCTTGCAGTTTACCTTGGGAGGTGTTGGGAGAGAGGTTGTCAATGAAGACTGAGGAAAAAAATTGTTGAGAACCTCAGCCTTCTCCTTGTCCATTTTTACTAACCCACCATTTTTACTCTTCAGGGGGGGTATGTTTTCTTTGACCTTCCTTTTTTCACTGATACACCTGTAGAATCCCTTCTTGTTATTCTTTACATCCCTTGCCAATTTCAGCTCCAATAGTGCCTTGGCCCTCCTGACCTCATCCCTACACAATCGGGCTACCTCCCTATACTCTTCCCATGGTACCTGTCCTTGCTTCTACTGTCTGTGAAGCTCCTTCTTGCTTTTTAGTTTAACCAGTAGGTCATGGCTCAGTCACGCTGGTCTCTTCCCTTCCTTGCTCGATTTCTTACACCTGGGAATCAAGATCTCTTGTGATCTATGAATAGTGTCCTTAAAAATCTGCCAGCTCTGTTCTGCTCCCTTGTTTCTGAGGAGTGTTTCCCAGGATATCCTACTGACTAACTCCTTGAAGAGCTGGAAGATTGCTTTTCTGAAGTTCAAGGTCCTGACTGTGCTTTTTGACTGATTTCTGACCCTTAGTACCATGAATTCTACCAGTGCATGGTCATCGCAACCCAGGCTGCCTCCAATCTTGAGATCCCTGATGAGCTCATTTACATTGGTAATCACCGGATCGAGCACTGCTTCCCCTCTGGTAGGGGGGTCTACTTCCTGCCTCAGGAAGCTGTCATCGAGGCACTCCAGGAGCCTCCTGGATTGCCTGCTGTTTGCTGTATTACTTTTCAGCAAAAAGTCTCCCAGCAGGACAAGAGCCTGCAAACGTGATGCTTCCTGTAGTTGGAGTAGGAGCGCTTCATCAAGAATTTCCTCTTGAGAGTGTGGCCTGTAGTAGACTCCAACCACAAAGTTCCCCTTGTTGCCTTCATCTCTAATTCCTACCCATAAGCTTTCAACTTGCTCGTGACTATTCTTTAGGGACATCTCCTCACATGCAATCCATTTCCTAACATACAGGGCAACTCCTCCACCCCTCTTTCTTCTTCTGTCCCTTCTGAACAGCTTGTATCCATCCATAGCTACATTCCAGTCATAGCATTCATCCCACCATGTTTCAGTAATGGCCACTATGTCATAGTCTTCTAGTAGTATGGTGGCTTCCAACTCCTCTTGTTTGTTGCCCATGCTTTGTGCACTTGTGTAGAGGCTCTTCAGCTGGGCCATTGGCCGTGTCATCTTTCCAGGGAAACTCCCCTTTATTCCCTTAAGGTGTCTCCCCGATGTTTCCCTGTTGGCAGCTACTACCTAAAGGGGGTCTGGCTTGTCTCTGCAAGACTTTGACTGCATTATTTTGTCCCCAGCATGCTTCTGGGCAGCAGGTTGAGAGCCCTTACTAGTCCCACATTGCTCCCCATTGACACTGTTGCGTCCTCCCATGGCTTGCCACATGGAAGCATGGTGACATTGTCCCCCTCCCCCTTCACATCAAGTTTAAAGCCCTGTCAATTAGCCCTGCAATCTCCTCTGCAAAGACCCTCTTCCCCCTTTGAGAGAGGTGTCTTCTGTTTGGTATCAACAACCCTGGTGCTGTATAGATCACACCATTGTCAAAGAACCCAAATTTCTGGTGGTGACACCATCCACGCAGCCATGTATTAAAGCACTGTGTTCGGCCGTTTAATCCAATGTCTTTGCCATCGGTTGGAGTAACAGAAGAAAAGATGACTTGTGCCCCAGAATCTTGTACCACTCGTCCCAAGGCCCTAAAGTAATTTTTGATTGTTCTAGGATACCAGTCATTATTTCTTCTCCTCCTACATGGAAGATCAATAATGGATAGTAGTCTGTAGAGAGCACCAGGCTAGGAGTTTTCCTAGTGACATCCCTTACCCAGGCTCTAGGTAGGCAGCACACCTCCCTATGAGAAGGGTCTGCTCGACATACTGGTCCTTCTGTTCCTCGCAGAAGTAAATCCCCTACAACTATCACTCTCGTTTTTTTCTTTGTCACAGCAGTCCTAATTCTTGGGGCTGGATGACATGCCCTGGGTAACTGAGCGGGTGGACTTTCCTCTCCATCCTCCTCTGCCCAATCCTCAGTTACTAGTGCCCCATATCTGTTGTGCATGGGCAGGTGGTGAGACAGAAGATAAGGAGGGGGCTCTCCTGCTTCTCTGGGGGGGACCTGCCTCCACTCCCATCTCCTAGGTCTCCTCCTTTACCCATTTTTGACGCGTAGCAAGAGGAAATGGAATCCTCTACTTCTTGTGCAGCCCTCACTTGCTGCCCTTCCCTCCAGGATGGTACAGCCTGGCTCCACCACTCTATCTCCCTTTCACAATCCCATATAGTCCTTAAGTCTCTTAATTTCCTCCTTTTGCTCAGCCACCAAGCTGAGCAGACCATTTACCTGTTCGCATCTGACACTGGTGTCATCTCCAACACCCTCCATGACAAGTGCCAGGCTCTGGCATTCACTGCAGCCAGGGCTCTGGACATGAACATGTTTGCGTGGGGTCTCAGTCTGCGTGCCCACAGTTTTCCTAGCACAGCCTTTGTCCGGGCTGCAACCATCGCTAGATCCTTAGAAGTAACTGACTTTGTAGGGTAAAGGGACATAGCCGGATGACTCGCCTGGCTCTGCACCGGCCCTTGCTTGGTGCGCAGGGATCGCCGATCCTTACGCTCCCGAGGCAGTTAAATCACCCGCGGTGTGTGCGGCTCTGCCCACGCCTTTCTCCGCCTCCCTCACAAGAGAAACCAGAACCGGCCTGGGCTGCCCGCTCCCCCCCCCGGGGCTGCCCGCTCCCCCTCGGGGCTGCCCACCTAACGGAAAGCTTACCTGGACCACGAAAACCTGCCCATCTCCTGCTCTGCTGCTGGGACCGACCAGCTGCCATGGTGACTTCTCCAGTGGTCTGAGTGATTTCCTCTGCTAAAAGCCAATTCTTATTTAAAATAGTAGCTAATGTTCATAACCTAAGGAAAGCAGCAATCGTATAAATTTGATTGACGTTACATATGCTTCTGTATTAATTAGTCTTGTGGTTCAGCTGCATTCAAAATAATGCAGCTCAAAATGGGTTTATAAAAATAACCCGTTTCTGTACAAAGAAAGGTGCCAAGGGTGTTGGTTCTGAGTTGCAAAAGGGGAATGTCAGAAGTTTTTCCTCACTTTCTCCTCTCATGTAATATCCTTCCCAACAACAATAAAGCTGATCTGCTCCAGTGCCAGGAGACCATTGCCCTCAGTCCAGTCAGCAGAATGTTGCTCATTAATGCCACAAGGCCTTTGTCTCTGGATGGAAGAGGACAGCAAAGACAGGAAAGCTTGGGATTTTATTTTTAGGAACACCGTTCACAACTCTTTGCACTATCTGTGTAACATCTGATGATCATATTGATAGGATTAGACATCACCGTACACAGTCGTGTCTACTCAGCAGAACTACAAGGCAGGAGGATCCACAACACACAACTAACCTTTTGAGCCTCATTTGAAAGCAGTACCTAAAACATGTGTTTTAACTTAAAAATCCTACATGGGAGTTCTCTCCACCCCCAAAAGCCTGTGAAAGTGTTGAAAGATCATCTCGAAGGTCAACATAAAACCTTAGATTAAGGATCCTAAGTGTCTGCCTACAGCATCTTTTTTGTGTTCTTACTTCAAGCTACCGAATTCTGCCACTACCAATTGCCAAATTTTGACTGAAATTTCCAGCTGGAACTGCCATCTCCTGAAACAGGTCAGACGAAATTAGCAGACCATACTTCCTTTCTGCTCAAGAATAATAAACCATACAATCCACAGGCAAAATACTGATATACAATTAGGAGCTTTTTATGTATGCTTACATGTACACATACATTTCCTGTGGGGGAATAACTTTCTTAAAAGTCATCTCTTAGTATAATATTTATAAATAATTATATGGAAAAAAAACCCTAAAGAAACAAGACAAAAACTGTATGAACTCTATGAAAAAAACCTCTACGAAATACTCTTATCAACTGTGCACTATAGGTGAAGTAACATACCTTTAAAAACTAGCCACATCAATCTTTTTTTTATCTAGAAAAGATACAAGAACATGTTTATCTTTTCTTTTTCCTTTAATAAAAATGTCTTATGCTAAAAGCCTACAAGTCTGTTAGAGAAAGCCAACTCCATGAGGAAACACTGTAAGCATAGGTATAATCTCCCCTTCCCCCCAAAATTTCCTGTCTGTTGTCATAATTATGCACAGTCAATGACTTAAACATAAAAGTGAACAGTCGGGAGAAATAGATACTTATTAGAATTACTACTTTTATTTTTATTCATTAGAGCAACATTGAGGAAAGAAATTTTACATACAGGTTTTCTTAACCAACTTTACAAGCAAATTCGAATATACAGTATTTACTCTGGCCTGGGTTAAAAAACAAAAACAACAAAGCAGATAGTAAGGGTACCTCTTGTTTTAGTTAGTATTGAAATAAAGATTTCACTGACACTGGAATGATATTCTTTTTATTCTAGTGCTTTTACAATTAAGTAGGCAGTGAGCAGCTCTACCACAACAGTAACTGAATTTCCTTGACAGCTTAGCTGTGACTGTACTGAAACCCACCACCAGGATCATGTATTCAATCTACTCTGCTCAGAAAAAGCCACTGTAATGAGAAAACAAATAGCTACAGTAGCCCAGTTCAAGATTGGATTTCCATTTGTATGGCAAGAAAATGTCCATATGAAGATTATGTGCTGTGCAAAACCAGAAATACTTCCCCCAACATGCAACCTACCCAAGAATGACAATTCACAGTGTGCATATGGTTGTGACATGCCAAGGAAATCACTCAAACAGTATTCAATTTTCTAGCATCACTACAACAACTCAGCATTCAGATCAAGTATGAAATGCATTTTACTGACCTATGATGCAGTCTAGTTGCTCTGTCTAGTCTCACCGCTGAGATGTAAAGTTGAGGAACCCAGTGGTTTTAGAACTACATGAAAAATTCAGTACCGTTTTGGATTTTCAGGGCCTTTATAATTATTTTGAGAAAGTCTAAGAGATAGTATTGCACTTTTCTCAAACAAAAACTTACGCTGAGAACATTATTCTTCAGGGGCTACGCTAGTCCTAGCTTTGCCATCAGCCTTACCAGGTAGTAGGAAGCACCAGCTTCAGGTAAGGGGAAGGTAATAATCTGGCTGCATCATCAGTGTTAAAATTCCACAGTTCGTCATTGCACAATAAAAAAACCTCAGTACACTATATGAATATTTTTCAAACATGCTACAGTACATATTAAGTCTGTGAAAATGATGTGAGGATACCTTGGAAATGGCAACACTAGCAGTGAAATTAGTTTCAAACAAAAGCCACACACAGCAGGAGGCATCTAGATTATCTGAGGCACAACTCCAAGCAATAAAGCTCATCTAAAGTGCAAATCTGTTTGGGTTTTTTTTTCTTGTGTTTATTCACTTGTTAAAATGCAGAATTGCCTCTCTATACACATACTGAACAGTGGTTTAATACTTCCGTGAATATTGCACAAAAGAATGAGAAATCAAAAAAACAAACAAAAAAAGGCAATAAACTCGTTTTAGAAAACTAAAAAAAGCCCTGAACACATCAAATAAATTTATGCATTAATGATAATCTGCACCAGTGCCGATGACATATCTGCATTTTCCACACGGCAGTTACATTACCTGAAAATACTTCCTGTCCCATTTGACAAACTCTACACAGCACCCTCCAGTCTGTCTCCCGCCAGTCCCGTCCTTCACCAAAGTGAAGCTTCATACTTGCATACACTGCACTACTGCTCTTCCAGTTGCCCATCTACTGACAGGCTTTGTTCATACTCTGGACTTACTATACATGCAACAGAGCCTTCCCTGATAAAGTATCAAGGGCCAAAATGCGCAGTTTTCTTCAGAGGGATGCAAGGTTAGCAGTGGAATAGATGATAGCCTGAATCATATGTGTATCTTATTAGTCATCAAATCCAGCTGTCTCCAGCTCAAGGTCTCACTAATCTGTCAGAACAAAATGGGGAAATGCTGTAACAAAGACTATAATCTACTTAATGTTCCTTTAACACAGAAAACTTTCCCATAGAATGAATATAATTTTGTACTTCTGGAAAAAATTAAGAGCTTCCTTCTTTTTTTTTTTTATGAAAACCCTGACCATCTCTTTGCTTCATTCCTTAATTTTCAGTAAAGGTGCAGATGGATAAATATCTGTACTTCAAAATGTAAATGTCAAAATTTTAACATCACTAAACCAGGCTGGTGATAACTCCAGAATAAGAAGCAAAAGAACTCAAGGTGAAATATCTGCCAACAGGATTAAATGCAAAATTATCATTTACACCAAAGCATATACAGCAAAAAATAAAATGAGCTTCTCTTCAAGGAAAGTAAGTTGTGGTTTTTTTTAAAAAAAGGCTTCCAAAGAAATCTACATGGACCAGAAAACAAATCCGTCAGTAATCTAATCATTCCCTCAGCAGTTTTTAAACTCCTGAGAAAGTTAAGATGCTAGAAGCTAGTTTGGGGGAATCTAAAGAGTCAGTTTTATTTTCTTATTGAAAGTAAATGCTTACACTGAAGGCCTTCTAACTCAATGTTTTTCAGGAAAGGAAGACTTTTCCCTGGAGAGTAGTTGTTACAGGAATCTTGAATTGTATTTTGATCCTATATCAACTGAAACAATGTCACCCTTGTTACTTTTTGCTTACATTGTCTTAAAATGCCCACATTAACAGGAAGTCCTGCAGGTCTCACTTCAGATTGGTACGAGAAGTTCTGAAACAGAACTTCCCCCCTATCCATTTCTCCCTCAATCTTTTTATTTTTTCCACTTCATTGTCAGTTAAAAGAATTTAGTGTGACAAATCCAAAAGCTTTCTTAGATATTGATCACATACTGAGAAATTCAGGTGAGATGATTGTAATTTTTTTCTTCTCCCATTCAACTAAATTGTCCATCAGGATACCCTAAGTTAAAGGGTGTATCTAATATAAGTTGATTATTGAACTTATTTATGAAATAACTGTACCTATTCACTTTAATTCTCTCAAAGAAAATACTGCAGTAAGTCCGATAGCCAAAGCCTAAAACAAATCGTTACTGTGTTTCATTTCACTGACATAATAGGCTGTTCAGGAACACATTTTGAGCAAAGTCACTGTTAACAGTGACGACTTCTGCTGATTTTAAAACCAATTCAAGAACAGGAAACACACAACCAACCAACCCAACCACACATACACACACACACACAAACCCAACCAAAAACCACACACACCACCAAAAAAAACCCCCAACAACCACCTAACTGTTAATATCCAAGAGACAGTGATGACAATAAAGGGAAGAACTGGAGGTAGGACACAAAACATTAAGTTTCCAGAAATCTTCACTGGATAGGCATATATATAATTTGGAGCACATGTGTCATGGTCCCATAGTTGCACCATGATGGGCATATATTTCCAGACCACCTTCAGACAAAAATACTAGTTCCAGACAGCAGATATGTTTTGTTTGTTGTGGGTTTGGTTTTTTTTCTTATTTCCCAAAAAAACCTCCTTCCCAGTTATCATACACTTCTTCAGAAATTATGTAAAAAAAAAATTACAAGACACCCCAAACCAAATACACATCTCTGAAAAACTCTTAAGAGTACCAGCTCTGGAATAGGACATAATAGGACTGTTCAAGGCAAATAAGTGGGGTTAACTCTTTTTTTTTTAAATAGTTGCTTTTTAAATACAAGTTTTATTCCGTAAAATAATTTCAAATCCTTACACATGCGGCAAAGTTTGTGCAAAATATCAAGTCAGGTACTTCAGAGTCTTTCAATATTAAACAGAAATCAATAAATACAAGTAGTACAATAAAAGTTAAAAAAATATGAATTAAAATGCATGTTGTGCAATCTCAACGTAGTTATTATGGACCCCTTATGCCCAGAGGCTCCCTACTCACTAATTCATAAGAGCCTGTATTGGAAGGTTTTGCACAAGTATCCTTAGCACTGCATTTTAAGAACTTACCCCACAACGTGTCTATTCAACATAAAAACCAGACCATAATATTTTAACAAATGATGATGTTTAAGAGAAGATTCATTTCACCCTGTGAAATCTTATTGTCTGTGAATGGTGAAAATGAGATAAAGATCATAACTCCAGATTACAGCAAAATAACACAACCCACCCACCCCATCAGATTAAATAACATTAAATATGTCAGTCTTGAGATAAAGATAAATATAAGGATTTTTGCATAGGCCTCTGGAATACAGAGTCAGAATTATGGCAAATAGAAGATCTGCAAGTAAGTCTAATTTTCCACCACCCTAACCTAATATGAGCACTCAGGACCAAGAAGTTAAGCTGAATAGTAATTTCATTGTCTAATTAAACTCAAACAGAGCTAAGAAATTATTTCTGCCATCCTGAAATACATAGTGCAGCATTCTGGTAGTCATGATTACCACAGACTTCAGTATTTGCTCAAATGAGCAAATCTCTAACGAGATCACCGGGCAATACAATCTTTAATACAAGGGAAGATGCAGAGCTCAATGTTGAGCCTCAGAATGTAACAGAGTATGCAAACACTAAAGAAAAATGCTATTTTTCATATTCACTCCAGATAGAAACCTCAAAGGCAGTCAAAACTGAGCAAGTATTTTAATGCATGGCATCACTGGATGAGATGTAGGTAGGCTTTCAATGTGTCTTTGGTTTAGGGAGGCGGGATTGCCAAGTGGAAGGCAAACCTTCCCCAGAGTGCAAACCGGTGTTTTGTGTTCGTTTGTTTTCCTTTCTCTGAACTGGTGGCTTTGGGATGTTAGTCTTCACACAGGTGTGTTGCGGCTCTGGAGGTACTGTTGTGGACTTCTGACTGCTCATTTGCTTAGATTTAACAAAGGACATAGTTGGTGGGCAAAGTTTAGACACTTTCCGACTCTGTTTACCCTTCGGAATATCCCGGCCAGGTGTTGGCTGCAGCTGAGCCAAGCTACTTAATGGTAGAACCTCATGTTCCTTGGAAGCAGCAGAATGATTTACAGATCGTGTGAGAACGGCCGTTGTAGGAGGCACTAAAGCATTTGGGGGCTTTGCAATTCTTGAAGTCTTTGGCCAAGAAGCCTGGTTTGTGAATGAGGATTGACCTTTCACACCTAAATCAGTCTGCACCTCTCCAGCATCAGCTCGTCTCGAGGTCTGAAAACAGGAACAAGAGGGTAATGTACCTTCCTTGTTACCATTCACCTCTCCGGGGGCTTCAGTATTTTCATTCTTCAATTTTTCCAAATATGATGCATTCTCATCGTTTATGTTTAACTTTATGCTCATTAAAGACTTCACATCATTTGGGCCGTTTACAAGAGACGCATTTGCAGCATTTTGATTCTGACAATTGCCATTTTCATGCAGACAATGTTTAGGATATTCACTGGGGGCCTCGGTATGTTGCATTTTTGTTAGTTTTCCCTGGGCAAGGTCTGTGAAATTGGGAAGGCTGCTGGAAGGCTGTAGTACTTGAGGCTGTTAAAGAGAAAAGAATACAGTAATATATTAGTCAAAGAAAAGACCAAGTACCATTCTGAATCCAATGCACGCTGACTGGATGCTTGATAAAGGCTGTATATCTGGTTTTTTTAAAATCAAAACTTTGACTTGGGAAAAGCAGAATGGTTCATGAGATGTGTACAAATGTGGCTTGTAACTTAAGCAGAAAAAATTATAACAGCACTGAAATACACAACAACATAAGGATGGAAAAAAACCCAACAATTTGCTTAAAAAACCCCACCAAAACCAAACCAACAAAAAAAAACCAAATGAAAAAAACCAAACCCACACAACAGGCATGGTTGATGGTTTCACCTATATCTGCAGGACAGCATAAGAATGGCACATGAGCACTGACCAATTAGAATCACAGAATCATAGGATCATAGAATGTTAGGGATTGGAAGGGACCTCTAGAGATCATCAAAGCCCAACCCCCCTGCCAGGTCAGGATCACCCAGGGCAGGCCACACAGGAATGCATCCAGGTGGGCTTTGAAAACCCCCAGAGAAGGAGACTCTACAACCTCTCCGGACAGCCTGTTCCAGTGCTCTATCACAGTAAAGAAGTTTCTCCTCATGTTGAGATGGAACCTTCTACGCTCAAGTTTATACCCATTATTCTTTATCCTATTACTGAGCACTACAGAAAGAAGATTAGCTCCTTCCACTTGACACTTACTCCTCAGGTATGTATAGACATTAATAAGATACCCTCTCAGTCTTCTCCTCTCAAGACTAATTAGCCTCAGCCAGTTCTCTCAGTCCTTCTTCACAGGGGAGATGCTCAAGTCCCTTAATCATCCTCGTAGCTCTCCATTGGACTCTCTCCAGTAGATCCCCGTCTCTCTCAAACTGGGGAGCCCAAAACTGGATGCAGTATTCCAGGTGTGGCCTCACTAAGGCAGAGTAGAGGGGAGGAGAACCTCCCTAGACTTGCTGGACACAGTTTTCTACATGCAACCCAGGATGCCATTGGCCTTCCTGGCCACAAGGGCACATTGCTGTCTCACGGATAACTTACTAGGACTTCAAGGTCTTCCTCCTTTTCAATTCTGATTGAACTGCTTAATAAACAAATGCAATGGCTAACAGACTGTATCCATTGCTTAATTTCTATTCCCTGCATACTTAGGTTTACTATCCCAGAACTTTTATCAATGTTCTATGCTGTACAGGCAGGAAAGGAGTTTAATGGACCACATGAATTTACAGTGCATTTTGCTTGCCTTACTGAGGTCAGGAAATTTGATACAGGTATATTGTAACTAGGTACTAACTAGGCTTCAGTAACTGTTTTATTTTGAATGGATTTCAAATGCACTGATAAATCATCTTCACTGATGCAGTACAACAGAGTACCTGCAAAGCCAGAAATCACATACTACTCCACAGACAGATGTTAGCCAAAGTGTTATATTGATTTGAGACCTCATCTGCAAAAATTGCTAAAAAGGAGTGCAGAAACTACAGCAATATATACCTGATTACCATACAAAAACTTGAACAAATAATTCAAATTCTCTAATCCTACATGAAAGAAAAAATTAGTACCTTTATAGCAAACAATATTGTGTCAAATTCTAGTATGCAAAAATAGTCAGAAAATGTCCCCTTACCTAGAAAGGCTTTCTAAATGCCAGTCTTCAAAAATGTGGATAAATATCTGAAGTGAGCATTACAACTCCTAACTTTATAGCAAATAACCCTAGTTATACTACTCAGAAAAAATTACAGAAAAAACTAAATTTGAATGGAAAGTTGAGTTGAACACAAAAACATCTGAGGCACAGCAAAACAGAAAGCTTTTGATACTGCTATTTCAAGTTCTTTTGACAAAAATGAGGTAATATTTGAGCTTTTCATTTGGAAGATCATGCATTTTTACATACAAAAATAGCCAAACACCTTTTCCTCATTATCCTTCATAAGACCTAAAAAGGTCTAAGCAGCTTAATAAACAAAGCATTTACAATTCAAAGGTAGAAAACAGTTACATCCTCAGAATTATGAGAACACTACAGCTCTGGTATCATCTTTGCTAAGTTGTTTTAAATACTGTACTGTTCTCTAATTTTGTATTTCTACTTGGTCAAAGTCTGTCCAACTACCACAATTATGCGTTTTCATCTCTTCAGATTGCTACATTCATTAACATTCAAGATGACACTGAAAGCAGAAAAAGACCTGTTCCCAAATACACAAGTAACAGTTCACAAGGTATTTAACACTGAAATCTGTATTGCCTTCATTCACAGCTTACATCTTTGCTTTGTACAAAAGTTTTCCTTTTACTAGGGAAATCATGACCATGTTATTAGTCAAAAAACCCAAACCAACCAACCAGGACTAGTACTTGGTGAATTCCATTACAAGGAAGTGGAATAAAAAGATACAAGAAGCATTCCACCTTCTAGGCACTGTATTTTATAGCATCCACCTCCACCCACCCCAGCATCCACCAACCCCCCAGCAGTTCGCATTGCTTTCACTGCATTTTTGATAATATATTGGGGTGGGACAGACCATGACTTGTTGTAGACTGTCACACTAACCACATGTCTATTTGTGTCCCCCCAAACACCCGCATTCCTTTGGGATGCTCCTAAAATGTACAACTGAACTCTAAAACATTTAGAGTACAACATCACTGAAGAAAATTAGTTGTCTAATGTACTTTCAATTTTGGGACAACACGCTTCATGAATGTGCTCCTTTCTGCAGAACAAAGGAGCTTCTGTACCAGCAAGAGCTTGCACGTATTGATGCACCAATCGAAATCACTATATTACAGTCCCTACCACTTGAACTTAAGGAATTTTTCTCTTATTTCTCTCAAGTAAAACTGGCTATTACATCATCCAGAGAAAAATGACAAGATCTCCTTGAAGAGGATTAGCATTAGTACACAGTTACTGAACCACTGCGATTGTATGAGCTTTGTATTGGAAAGCTGAGGAAAGTCTGTTTTATCAATAAAGTTACATCAAGATGGTCATGACAGTGATATTCACTGCAATATCACTACTGTAAGATTCCCTTGAATTTTGCTTTTGTTATTCTGTGTACCTAACCCCAATCCCCATCTCAATTCCCTACATAATACCTCTGTAGAATACAAAAAAATGCGTGTTCTCCCTGGAGTATTTTGAGGAATGAGGGAAGTGAAGCTATGAGAAATCTGAAACCTGCATGCACATCTCTGATAGACATGCATCATGCATAGGGAAAAAAGAAAAAACCAAAAAAAATGAACAACCAACAAAACTACAACAGTGAAAATGCGTGAGGAGACAGGAAGAAATCTGAAGTTGTACTGTACCACGCTTTATCACAGAAGTAATGGACTAACTTCTCAACTCCTTGCCAATGGCATAATGGGAAAGCAGAGACAAGAAAAAGACAAGGACAATGATGTCAGAGGACCAAGACAAAACAGTGAGCAATTGCCATGACAGAACTGCAACTTTTCACCATTTAAATTGCAATTACCAGGTCCCCCATTGGTTTTTAATCCAATTTCCAGAAAAAAAGGCAGCAATAGCATTTAAGTAATGCAGTACAAATAGTATTTATAGTAATCACAGAATACCTTTGCTCTTAAGCCTTTTAAGATTTCATCTCTTACACATCAAATACCATTTAGAGCTGTAACTAGAAATTGTACGATTCCAACTGCATATATCAAAAATATTTGCATCCATGAACAAACATGTTAGATATCCAACACTGAACAACAATGCTGCATCACCTATTTTGACCATGTTGCCTAGACTGTTTAATAACCCATCTTCCTGGCAACTCAACGAGCTTGAAGAGATTCCCAAATATGACAGGGGTTTTTTTGAGGGTATGCAGGTGGGAAGGGACACAAACTCTGCTAGGTAAGTTATTTTCTGATCAGTTCTGACACAGCTTATTCTGTGTGAGGGCAGTGAAATAAGGGATCACAGGCCTTCATTTGAAGATAGTGTTGCTGAAAGGCACCACTGGAAAACTCATTTTCTGCCTCTAACACCAAGATTTCACATCTTAAATCTGTAGCATTTGCCAATACCTTCATTTTGGAATCCCCCCCCCTCCTTTTTTTTTAGCTAGCTGTTATATCCATATTTCAACATTATAAAATAGGATTTCACAGGACAGAATATGACTTCAAATAACAATACAAAGCAACCCTAATTGTTTTTTTTAAAACCACCATTCACCACAACATGAGGGTAGTAAAATAATTGGTAATATGGCATAGCATTATTTTTTTTCTCCTGTATAGTCTATACAGAAACCACAACTTAAAGGAAATCCACTCCTGTCCTTCTCAAAGCAAAATTACTGAAAGTAATATATAACTACATCAAGGCAGACATTTCATCCATAAAGAAATATGTGCAACAAACAGACAAGTACATGTACGAATTAAGTGTTATTTGCAAATATATCCTCAGGTGCAAGAAACATTTCTCTTGTACTCCAATTTGCAACTACCTAACTTGGGAGAATAGAGCTATTTTTAAAAGCCATTTCTTCATACAGCTGAACACTCATTTCTCAGAGCCAAAATAATTACATATAAAGGACAGCAGTGTATTAATTCCAGGGCATTTGTAATAATTTGTCACTCTCCTTACATGAATCATAGAACTACCAAGATAGTATTCTGAAGCACCTTTGTTCTGCTAACACCAACACTTTGTACACCCTACAAAGAACCCGAATCAGTCAATAAAGATTTGGAAACATTTCATAGTGTTAAGTGAAGTACCTTTGCTTAAAAAAACCAAACTAACCCACACAAAAAAACCCCAACCATAAAACACCAAACCAAACCCAATCAAACAAAATACAAAGAAGTCAAACAAAACCAAACAAAAACCCAACCAAACAAAAGAAACAAAACACACAACATGAAGCAGCAGAGCCTGGACCTGATTTGTAGTTAATGTGCATACAGCAGCTTTCTTGCTGGTGATACAAGCTGTGTCACCTGTCAGAATTGCTCACTTTCTTTCTTGTAATGCTTACGCACAAGAAGTCGAAACCATTTTTCCATGCAGCGCACAGTAAGCAGTGATGGGAACAACTGCAATGCTTGATTTACAAAATAGTTCTAATCATTGTTTCTAGGTGGAAAAGCAATTGGTACTAGGGGTCTAGAGAAAGTGGTATAGTCTTGTATTACAGTAAGAGTTCATAATGAGTTCACTGACAATGCATATCCTAAATGTTGTGGTTCTAGAGCTGTGTTATTAAAGCTTAAGAATATGAATGTCATAGTATTTTTTTCCTATATTTCATCCATAAAATGACAAAAATCAATGTGTTATCATGAGAAAGTGTTTATGAAATACAAAATGCTGAATTGTTTCCAAGGCACTTGAAACAACATAAAGTTAATAAACGTGAGACTATTAAAGTTTAATTCTCATTAAAAGTGCAAAACACACATCCAATTCTAAAGCATGTTAACAAGGTGCAAAGACATGGTAAGCTCACACTAAGCAGGAGGTATGCTAATATTGTGACTGGTGCTAATAGAGAAGAACTGTCAGTGTATGACAGTATTGAAATATTATGTATCAGGGATATATTACCTGCCCTGTGCAACAGCAGTAAAATTATATTACAGTATATAAACAACTACATATTACCAGTTTACAGGTTTATATCCTCATAATGTACATTGCTTCTAAGTGATCTATATATCCATCAGCTACCAACATAGGGAAGAAACCTGCACTATTCACAAGCCCAGATGATATTTTCAGTTCTGGACCCAGAAGTTAGAGAATAAATTATTGAATTCCAATACCTCTAGAGAAAAAACACAGCCAAAGAAAACCTGAGACTACTTCATGTTCCTATCATCTTCTCTATATTATTGCAAAAGAACACTCACATTGACTTTAGGGCTGTTTTCCTAACCTTGATTATAGTCAGCTCACCACGTGGCTCGAAAACCCACCTGTGGCATTCTGTACTAGCTCCAAAACCAGCAGACCTAAAACTACTGAACCAAGGGATGAGCTAATGTGGGAAAAGAAGGATGCCAGTGATAATTCCAGTAATGTTCTACTTTATGGGACTCTTCTCACAGTGATAAATCACTGATTTTGCAAAAATGCCCGTAAAGTGTTCAAACCTCCTAATTTAAATTGGTTTTGAATTCTCAGTATTTCTTTTGATCAAACCTAAGAATTATAGAAGAAGGCTAGGAACACTCAGTTACAGAAAACGTTTATTTTCCTATGCAACAGGTTAATTATAGTTTAGGTTTACTAGTCAAGGCCTGTTGTCATCTCATTTATTTCCTTTACTAGTAATTCATAGAATTTAATATACAAGATGTACACTAAAAACTCCAACATACTTTAATAATGGAAATTCAGTACGAAATCCCTGAATAAGAAGCTGCTGCTGTTAGTGGAAGAACGAGAGGAGGGCTCAAAGAACTAGTAAGAGATTGGCAGTTTTCTTCTTCAGTTAAGCAGTGTGAATGATGTGACACCAGAGGCACACATCTGGCAGCTCAAACACCATCCTCCCATTCTGACTATCAGTAGGCCCCAAACCCCTTACGTGTATACACTTCCCAGGTCTAAAGCTGATCACACTGCTGACAGGACAGCAAAAGAGCCAGGCTGTGCTACTTCTGGTCTTCTACTCAGAAACAGAAGACATGATGATTAGCTTTAGGGGTTCGATGCTCATTACACACACAGTCCCACATCAAACACCACAGGAAAATGAAGCACGCCACTCCATTGCATAGAGAAAAGCCTATGTAACAGGCTGTGCATTCCTGATAAATTGCTTAAATTAACATTTTCAAACAAACATCAAGAGAGTATTTGAAACACAGTTTACACAATACTTTACAGGATATATTTTCTCTTGTAATTGAAATAAGCTAGGATCATTGCAATCTGAAATACAGGTAAGCTTAGTTTTCCAAGATGCTGCTTCCTCTTCAGATCTCCACTGGCCCTGGAAATCTTACTGTGTTTCCATAATTTTACTCTTTCCTTTATTGCTTGTCCAAATACACTCTTGGGCTTTGCTAGGCAGTCACATACACTGTAATTCTCCAATTACAGTACATTTAAAAAATATAACTTCAGCTTTATGAATTAGTTATATTTCTTAGAACAATTATTTGTTTACAATGCAATACCAAAGCACAAAATAAGACTTACCATTTTTATGTCTATGTAAGCATACAGTTTTAAAATCAGCAATTGTCTTTTGTTTTGTAGATCCAAGCCAAGTGAACAAATGCATCTTAGATCAGCCCACATTGTAAGTAGCACATAAGGAACATTAATAAATCATGCAAGTTTTGCAACAGCCACTTCAAATTATTAGAAGCCTTTTTACAACATATCAGAAAGGCGGGGGGGGAATTAGTTTCAGGGAAGCCATTCTAAAAAGTGAAGAAAACTTGTGACAGGCAATGAAAATGACACTTTTTCACCAACATGTTTACGTACATCCACAACACAGTTACGTAAATGCATCGACATACGCGCACGTGCAGACTTATGAGCAAACAGGACGCATACACAGACAGGACAGTTTATTATTACAGCCTCGAAAAGAAAAGGGAAATGCAGCAAGCAAGGTTTCTGTTAACACAAGACTGGAAACAAGGGCCTACTCGGGTTTGTCTGAAGAACTGCTGCGGTAAATCAGCATTTAATAACTGTTACAAAGCTATCAAGTTGTAGCTGCGTACACGCTGGCTGGAGGAAGCGTTTGGGTTAGGCACAGGCTGTTCTGTACGCCTGTAAATCTGCCTGAGAATGGAGGCTACTACAAGATGAACAGTGCGTGCAAAGGGGAAGGTTCTACTGGAACACGGTGAGGGAGATGAGTGAGAGGTACAGACTCACTCTGTCTGCGGTGCGGTGGAACAGTCCGAGGGATGCCCTGGAATGAGCCCTGCCAGGGAGAGAAGGAGGGAGCAGAATACCCACCCTGTGCAGAAAGAGAGAGGGGGAGAAGTATAATAAAAAAAGAGAACAGGGAAAAAACAAAACTCCCAAAAGCCACACCATTCTTTTTCCCCCAGAGAAGTATCGTTATATTTTCCAGTTGTTCTACTTCATAAAAAGCAAACACTACATGATAATAAAGCCCAGAGGAAAACTACACTATAATGTCCTAAACTAGTGAGGAATCTTACAACACACCTCAACTTTTATTCACTATGTGCACACTTTTCTGTTTTTAAGGCAAAAGTATAAAAGCTGAGCTTTTCATGTTAAAAATACATATTAAAAAATATGCTTTTAGAGTTTTCAAAAGTGTTTTAGAAATGACTCACCAAGCAGTAAATTGCTTAATTCTAATCTGCTAGAAAACCAGTCAGCTTTAGTGTACAACAAAAAGCTTCTAATGCATAGAAAGAGATTTTCTAGGAAATCCTGGTGCTTTAGTGTCCAATTCACTCCTATTTTGATAGTATTATTGAATGCGAAGGAGGAGAGTTGACATGGCACTGTTTTTCTTCCACTCTGATCTTGGAGTTTGAGTCTTCCATTGCAGGATCAGGGAACTGTGCAGGTTCATGCCATGCAGGGCTTGCACAGAACTGACACATTGTGGTTGCTGCATAGTGGTTGTTGCATCCTCAAAACAAGTAATTTTATGCAGAAATTATTTTCTCCATACCCTTACCTTTAAAAGAAACCTATCCAAGCTGCAACTGCCCTCTTAAATCACAATCTTTATTCCCTGTTTCAGCATGACAGGTTTAAATCTTTACAATCCCTTCACACTAAATGCAGCTGAAAACTGTTTTATGAATTCTGAAATATTGTGGTAGCAACAACAACTGCCATTCCCTCCTGGCTACTGGTAACCAACAGGTATCAACAGCAACCTTTTGTAGCTACTCTTTCAAGACAGCAGGTGTAAGATATCTGAACAAACATCTGCATCAAAGATAACAGGAACACAGTTTGCCACTCCTCTAGTTTCTCTGCTGGCATAGCTGCTGCAGATCATACTGCCAGGGCTGTACAAGCAATCAAGTATTTTATTTCCCTGCTTCTTTTAACAGAATGTTAAGCATCACATTATTCACATATATACTCTGCTTTTATTTATCCTAGGAGAATTTTAAACAGTTCCCTGACCTTCCAGTTATCCTAATCTAGTTAGGTTTCATCCACCATAACTTCAAGTTTCAGTACTGCTAAGATGTAACTTGGTAACACACGCATTTAATCAAGTCTTAGAATTTGCTAGCCAGAACACTTTCAAATTAAAACAAAAAATAAAGAAAAAATCTGACAAGACCTACTTTGTTCTTCAGAAACTGAGGGAAAATGATTATGGGAGCAAAATTCAAGGAAAAAAAAGTAACAAGTTCTTTAATCTGATTATCTCTAGATGGAGATGTTGATTATCTAACATGTTCTTATAGTCCCCCATTAGTAGCCATTAACATCAACACAATTTTTAGACTGCTGCATGAATGAGCAACAGTACTAGCTTGAGTTGAGCAACATGATAAAATAATATATGTTGCATCAGCTGAGTAGGTATTAAATACAGAAATATTCCTGAGAACAAGATGAAACAATCGATGATTGATGACATTAACAAAAGCTTTGGATTTCCAAAGCGCTGTACAAAAGCACACTTCACTCTTCAGGCTTGTTCACATCAACGGCCCTTCTCCAGATTTCTTTGAAATTTTTAACACAATAAATTAAGAAGAGAGGTGAAAATTTTATATGCTCTTCCTTCCTCTCTCTAAAAAGAGAGATTAAGTACAAGCCAGCTGAGCTAAATAGCACCTAAAATCGCATTGTAGAAGCAAATAAATCTTTAAAAGTTTTGATTCATTCCAGTAATTTTTAAGCACCCACATTAGCACTTCAACGCACATGACAGGACAGTCTTCTTGATGATTCTTCAGGGCATTTAATTATTCATCTGACCAGAGAAGTAAATGAAGTGCAAGTAAGTTCCTTCAGTGTTTTGCCTGTTAAACTGAACTGCTCTCCAGACATGGTTCAAACCCCACTCCTGAATGGCAGAGAACATTCTATAAACTGGGAAGCAGGAGAAATAGCTCCTCCTCTGGCAGCAGCCTTAAAAGTTTGCACTGTGCCATATAAGCAAGTATCAAATAAATGCCAGATTTCTTATTTGGGCATTTTGACTTACTCTGATTTTATAAATAACAGAGGTTGTGCAGGACCCCATAGACATAGCACATTAGGACATAAGCATCAGTAAATAAACCTGCCCTATAAAAAGATCACTTTTCTTTTAATAGTATTTTACAAAACTCCAGAAAATTTACAAAGATGTATGCTTTAAACAACAGCTCACATCAATCCTCTTCTATTAGTCAAATGCCAGCTGAGGTTCCCAAGAAATGGAAAAAGAAACACACACCAATAAGTACATCTCCTCAGACTATGGTACATATGCAAAATACTCAAAATGTGGCAGTTTCCTGCCAAACACAGGGGAGAAAGAAAAACCTGAATCACAATTTATTTTATGCTTGATTATTAAAAAGTCTATAAAACTCATAAACATTGATTATACTAGAACTGAAACACGAAAACACGACTTACCTCAGCTTCTATAAAAAACCCCAAAACATTTGATGGGACTCTTCTGGGTTCTGAAGCCTAGTCTGATGCAAGTCTTTCCACGTGAACTTTGCACAGTTATCAGACCAGATCCTCCCCCGAGCTGCTATGTGCATCCAGCCACTAATCTTAAAACCCATCCCTCTCATTTCCCAGAGAGTGGAATTGTGAAACAGCAAAAGCATCCCAAAAGAGAAGGGATTCAGAAATTTAAACACTAGGCAAAACAGAAGACTCAGGAGTGAGAAAAGAAAAACATCTGAAATAAAGGAGCCTATAAACCATGAAAAAAACCCTGTTCAAAAGAGATCCTGATGAATTGTACAATTGCTGCAAAATGTTTTATGAATTTCTGACCCTAACTGCACTGGAAAACCTGTGGTGTTTCTTTGTGGGTTTTGGTGGGTTTGTTTGGGACTTGTTTTGCTTTTGGTTTTTTTGTTGTTGCTTTTGTTTTGATTTGGGTTTTTTGTTTGGTGGTGGTGGTGGGGGGTGGTTTGTTGGGTTTTTTTGGTTTTTTGTTTGTTTTTTTTTACCATAAAGATATTAATGACAGAGTTTTCCATTGCTATGAAGAGACCTCAACCTTAGAATAAGTTGAACAAAAAGCATGAACAAAAGCAGTTGCTTCTTCCAGAAAAGGACAATAGAAGTATTTCTAAGCTATTGCTGCACAGTAATTTTAGGCCAACAGCCAAATATTGTTTCTTTTCCCAAAGATACACCAATATCTAAAAGTGCCACTGCTTTAAAAAGTCTTTTCTGTTGCAGAAACAGAAACACAAAAAAGTTCCATTTTTTTTCCATATGGCTGGATCATTTGAGCACTTCAAAGAGGAGCTGATTTTCACTGGTTCTCACCTAGCATTTATTGGTGTCCCATAGAAACTCAGAGCACAACACCAAGAGCAAACCTACAATGACATACTTCAAGTATTAATACAAACCACATGTTTTTGCAGCAGTCTCCTCTTGCAGCCTAGCACCCAACCAGAGATTGTGAATGAGCAGTTCTGTCTTGCAATAGTCTTTCTGAAAGCATTCAGGTCAGGAAAAAAACAAAACCAAACCAGTCATGTACTGGTTTACACTACACTAACAAGAATTGCCTGTGAAAGGACTTCTCTTCTGTGTGTGTGCCTACATGTTCTGCACTGTCATTAACAGCACAAGCAGCAGATGCACGACATGACTATCTAGTCCAGCTATGGTTCTGTCTCATCAAGAAGGTGTAACAAATCAGAGAGCAAACAGCAGAGTACTGGACAATGAGAGAAACCTAGCTTGAATGTGAAGATAAACACTAGTATAGTAACTGGGCTTGAAAACCTGGAAGTCTAAATGCACAGTTACACAGCCAAAGAATATAGGAAGTTTAAGGCTAAGGTGAAAGAGATACTAACAACAAAACCAAAAAAATAAATACAGGAGTACACAGAGATAGCTGAAGTATTACAAAGGTTCACCAAAACAACTTCTGTGAAAAGCTTTAGAATGACAAACTGGAACAATACTCAAATGGAAGGTAAGCAATATCTCAGTGCAGCAGTAGAGAAGAGACATACCAAATAACAAGGATATCCATACTCCCATGCAAACTGAGGGGTTTGGTTGTCATTTTACTAGAGACAAGAATCATCCTGTGCACACATTTAGGAAGCAAAGCTTATTCCCACCACTGTGCATCGCTCTGATACCAACAAGCAAAGTCAGCTTTTGCTGTACACTGTCTACTGACACAGGACACGGGACAGCAGCGGTCAGCTAGGAGGAGAGGTGTTATGCCAAGGAACTGGACCTCAGGGGTCCAAATCTTTTGCAGTCATCTTCAACCAAATTCAGATCTTTAATTTACTTGTTTGTCATTTACTTCAAGGCAGCTGCAAACCTTTCCAGTTCAAGAAGCAAATAATGGCATCTAGCCCCTTTACCCTCCAAGTCTCAAATACGACATCAGTATTCAGTAGTACAGCAATAATGCTGCAAAGCCTGCAAGACAAGCACAGCAATGAATGTTCATGCTTTTCTTTGCATTAATTTCCTCAAGTAATTTTATGTTCAATGCCTTCTTCCAGGTGTGTGTGGGTTTTTTGTGGTTGTTTTTTGGTTGTGATTTGGTTTTTTTTTCTTTTTGTGTGCGTGTGGGTTTTTTGGGTTTGTTGTGTTTTGACTTTGTCTGCTTTGGTGTTTATGTTGTTCTTTTGGTTTCTTCCATGACAGTTACAATGATAGACATAAATTAACTGGAAGTGAATTCCATATGAGATCTGCAAGAAATCCGTCTAGAAACAACAGAAGCTACCCTGGCAGCAGGCAGTAGGCCTTTGTCCTGAGAGTGGCTAACCACAAATAAGGTTTCCCTCCAAGTTATCATTGTCTGTATGAACAGTCAGAAGTTACTGTCAGGACACCACTTAGTACAAATACCATGTAACAGACTTTTTTTTTAGTGATAATACATTTTACTCAGCTGTCTCCTGCTGTTTCCATTTATTTTACTGCTACCTCAAGAAAACAGACCAAATTGTTTCTCTTTTCTATTGCAAGCAACATTTGAGATCACTGGGTTCCAGATCAACAATGATTTCATGACAAGTTTTTTCTGCATTTACAATTCTATAAAGCCGCGCAAGGAAGCGTATAACTGCCTGCTAGCAGAGGAACTAGTAAACCAGCAGGTCTGATCATTAGAACAGAAACTTGGCCACAACAGCAAGACTATCATTCTCTTCTAAGAAATCCCACAATAAGAAGCTCCTATCAATTTTGGTTTGTTTACAGAAAGCCTGTAACTTACAAATATGCAAAGGAGAAGACACTGAAAAAAGCCACACACGCTGCCCAAAATTTTTCAGCTCATTTATGAACAACAGCTCTTGAAAAGCAGTGTATTATGAAAATTAGTCAATACTTCATGATTTTGCTTAATTCCTTTACCAATTGAAGGGAAACTTGACATGTAGATACAAGTATCGAGATGCTTACTCTGTGCATCTAATGATCATACAGCTACACACGTGTGTGTGTATCATATACATATGTACACATATATCCACACAGACACACTCAACCAGCAATAGAGCACACGTTTGGTTTGGGGGGTTTTGTTTCATTTTTTTAAATGTACTCTTCCTTAACCAGAACTTCCTCATGAAAAAAGTGCCTTTTTGAACAAAGCTACTGAATAACTTCAGAAATACCCTGCCCAACCTGACCAAAACAGACTATTGGTCTGAATGACCCATTTTACCTGAGATACCAACTCACATTACCCATCTTCTCCAGTATCTTTGGTATTAATTGCTAAGACACAGGTTGCTCAACATAAAGCTTCTGTAGTTAGCAAGTAACTTTCAGTGGTTACTAATCTGCTTCAGAATAAGTGATAGGAGAAAAACCAACCTGGAAACAATAGTCACTAACACAGCAATAATATATACGCAGAAAAACACCAAATGAACATCACAAATAAAACTGAAACCTTAAAAACGAAACAAGAGCTCAAAAGCACCTAAGTAACAGCAAAAAAGAAACAGATGGGATAAACAAAGACACTACACATTCATTCTGGAACACAGGTGTCAGTAAAATAAAAGCTACTAAAGGTAGCTTTTTTTACATTGGGTTCTTCTCATAAACATGATTAGCAAGTATGGTCTCAGCAGGATAAAGCTGTTTGCTAGGAACTGGTGAACACACAGCGTGGTGGTATTTCTATCCTAGCACTACACATTTTAAAAAGCAATGTTAGAAGGATAGCAGGGGTGATTTATCTTTATTGCTATCTTAAATCAAGTAACTCAAAGCAAGGTAAAACCAAAGAAACAAAACATGTAACCCATTGTTAGCCTTTTAAGGAAGTCTATTAGGATTTCCTAGCTAAAGCAGTAGCTTCAAGGTCCAAAGACTACATGCTGGTGACCAACAAAGGCCTTGTTTATCATTCCAAAGCAATTCCTTATACAATATCAAATGTGGTGTCCCTACCCTATCTTAAGTATTTTATTAGTGTTTCATGAAGAATGGAAGTTTTATGTAATGGAAGCAAATGTGAGCCATGCAACAACAGATGGGAATGAAGATATCCTGTCAACATGATTACCACCCAATAATTTTTTGAATGAAACAAGTTATTCAAATACACAATAAAAATTTTAAAAAAAGAAAAATACAAAAAGTTACCTTTTCTTTTATATTTATGGATTGAAACTTAATATACACTGTTACTTTTTCTCAAATGTGAGAACATCAACAACGAAATGTTAACGGGGGGTGTGTGTGTGGAACAAAACAAATACAGATACCTCTAACTTGAAAAATCAGGATAAAGGAAAATATCTTATGTACAAGTAGTTTAGCCTGGACTGACTGGAACTTTAGTGCAAAGAGTGATTATTTTGAAAGGAGACTTCTAAAGTTCAATTACTTTAAAATAAAACATTTATTACAAACATTTCTTAGTAAAAGGGATGCAAAAGAATGCAAGTGATGCACAGCAGGAAGGATACCACTTTCACATACAGCACAGAAAGTCCTAAACAAGGCCACCTTGTGTGACAGCAAAAGTAATAGAACTGGGGAATGAAATGCAGAAATTCATAACTGCAAAGCAATGGCATGTTGTACTCACAGAACTCCTCCTCCAGGTTTGGGTAAATTTATCAGCATATGTGCACGTTGCCCCTGTAGGTTTTTGACTGTCTTTCTGGCAGTTACATCTAGTGGCCTTAATTGCCCCCAAGAACAGAAAAAGAAAGGAGAATGTTAGAAAATCACTAAGCCTCTTGAAAAGCACCAGAAAGGTTAAAGGTTCAAGTGTCATGCCTCACTTGACAGTATAGCATAATATGATAAGACTGTAGCAAACAGTATTTACAGTGCTGCACAACTGCTTCTTTTCCCTAAACATATTTAGAAATAATCTAGAATAAATGTTGACTTTTATAAAGGGGTTTCACTTAAATTTCTTAAGCACCACATCCTTTAAGTCACCTTCCTATAATCATATATCTAAGTTTCACCCATCTATACTGCAGAGTTCTTTAGTGGCAAAAAAGTACAATACTACTAGACAAGACAATTTGTTTTGCTATGCTGTGACCTGGAATTTGTTTAAAAAAATAGAGCAGAAAGCCAAATCTTAACCTGTAATATTTATTTCAGACAGAATGATAATGTGCTAGACAGGGGAAAAAGACCACAGTTCAATTGCAGTGC
Source organism: Actenoides lindsayi (assembly GCA_025331215.1). Taxonomy (NCBI): domain Eukaryota; kingdom Metazoa; phylum Chordata; class Aves; order Coraciiformes; family Alcedinidae; genus Actenoides; species Actenoides lindsayi. The sequence continues at coordinate 44,694 of WTSP01019372.1, read as the reverse complement.
ACATACAAACAAAAGTACACACCAAATATTTCCTTAGAGATTATAGTCACACAAGACTACCTCCAGCCATGACAAATAAATATGGTGTGCACCTCTGGGTAGCTCATCTACCCTACCTTTAGGATTTTGCTGTGGCTTGAAACAGGGATTGAAAACATGGGACTGTTTTACAAGAATTGTCAGAGCAGATGAGTTTACCAGAACCAAACACAGAGATACACATGGCAAAATCCACAGTTACCTTAGAACAACAGTGAAAAGCCAAAAGGCTCATGTTTTGCCTGATGACTTGTGTCCACCTGGAACCTGATTTATGATGAAAGTGCCCCCAAAACTCCTATTTATTTGGCCAATTTAATCTTACTATTCAACATGCTTTTTTTTTTGTTTGTTTTTTAAGAACCACCAACTTTGAATATTAGAATATTACCTTGCTTGGCTATAAATTTATGGTGGAATTCGTTATTAAACTAAAGGACAGTAGGGGAAAGGAGAGAAAGAGAGAGAGTGAAACAACAAACAAAACTAAGTAGAATAATAGGCCCAATACTTTGTAACTTTTTAAAATACTGTAAACAAAGTGCCTTATCTTTACTCACACATTTCTGAACAGCTTCTAGGATTTTATGTTCAAAGTTTTTTGGAAATAAGTATTTCACAACCATATAAACATCCTTGCTTAGTGCCACATATACAAATCATGACTGGCCTAGAGAATTAAGGACTCCAGGTGTTCAGCTGCAAATACACTAGAACATGTGGAATCAGTCTGATAACTGAACATTTACAGACCCATGAGTCAGGTGGCTCTAAACAGAACCCAAATCTACTTTTGTTATAGTGAAAGTGTAGGAAAAAAATTAGACATCTAGCCCTCTTAGACCCTTCACAAGTATTACCTATTGAAGTTACAGTCTGCAGTGCACACGGGATTTTATTAAACATTACTTACAAGCTGATGCTCTAATTGGTTGATTGTTTCATCTTTTTTCTTCAGTTCATCTTTAAGTTGCCTGATCTCATTCAGCAGATCATCCATCTGAAATAGAACAGTGGGCAATACTAAGTTTTTTGTAAGGGCTACACATTCTAAAATCAAGCGTGAAGAAACTTTACTAGAAGCTTCTTAAAGAGGCTGAGTTGAGCTGACCCAAATAATTTTCAGGATATGTAAGGAAATACAAATGCATTTTTGATGCAGTAATTCATTTACTGTACAAGCAACTGACATCATGTAGATGAACATCCCTAGCCATAAAATGCTACCTATGCTCCTCTCTGACAACAAAAATACTAAAGCTTAAAAGGTTAAGTACATTGCTATTTAAAAATCATTAACAGAAAACAACAGAAACAAGAAAAAATAATTTAGAAACATAACTACAGTTAATGCAAACAGCACAACTGATCTGAATACATCCTACTCAGACTTAATTACTCAGAAGTGCAGAGATTACAAAATTGGTAAATACACAAGAGTGAATTTTTAAATATAATTTTTCATCACAAGGTAATGTTAATGTATTTTATAACTGGGCCATTATAGCTAGGCCATAATTAAGGGGCATACTTCCAGTTAGTAGCATACATCTACTACTCCAGTTTCACTTAAGACATTATTAGTTACTACTATAGGACAACACCCAGACCAATTTGTTATGCTAATTTTCAAACCACACACCAGAATCAATTAAAGAAGTGACAATTCAAAACATTGGTTAAACCTAGAATTTTTCTGTTAGGAAGTTAAACAGCAATACTTCTTTCTCTAGGAGTTAAAACTAAAACACTTAAGATTTTAACACTGTAAAAGGGCAAGCACAACAAATACATCAGACAACAATTAGAGGGAAAAGGCTTAAATGTTAATAATGTAGAAACCAGGATTGCTAAAGCATGATGTTTATGGATCTGCACCTTTGGCAAACCTCTTAAATCAGGACTTGGACAGAGAACCTTCAAACTGGAATAAGACTAAGTGTTCTCTCCTTTCAACAAGTACTTCGTATTTCATTGTATCTTCAGCAAGTGTTGCTCCCCTCTGAGTGCAGGATTAGTGGTCTTTCCTATACTGAGTTTACAGTAAGAGCCTCAAGCAATGCTATAAAGCCCTACTACTGTAAAAACACAACATTACAAGTCGGGGACGATAAAAGATGAACCTTTCTGATATCCATGGTGATTGCTGCTTCCTTCAATACCCATTCTAACCAATAAACTCATCTTTGACTTTGTGGGATCCACGTTGGTTTTAAGTTACATCTGCAATACCTGCACTACCTCAGGGAAAACTTAAAATCTCTTTCATCTCAAGTTCAAGTGGAAATCAACAATAAATGTAATGAAACAGAACAAATAGTTGAATAAGTATATGACTACACTTCAAAGTAAAAATTGTCTTTCAAAACTTTAACACTTCACAAGCAGGCAGAAAATTTTTGAAAGAAGTTACTCCGCAGCTGTTAATTGCCACATGACTGCTACAAATACCAAAAGGCAGTTATTTTAATTATTTCAACTCTTCTAGCATTTGTAAGTATGTATTTTAGAAGGTCAAACAAAACCATCTATTTTACCCAACCTGAAAAGATGAAGTACGTAACGATTTGCTGAAGATGAAGTATGTAACAATTTGATAAACAAGAATTAAGCACTACTTTGCAATGACACAGATTTTTGGTTTGTGTTTTTAAATCACAAACAGGTTTGTATCTCTTGTTCTGGAGAGTAAATCAGTGTCATTTACCTTCGAAGTCGACTCAGGTTCTTGCGGTTCTGGACTTGACAGAATTGAGAGTGGAATGTCCTGGAGTGACACATTTTCATCATTCTATCAGAAAATAAAAACAAGAACAAAATTCCAAATTACTTGCTGAAACAACTCCCTCACAAATTTGCTTTCAAGAATGGAGATGCATCACCTCTCTGCAGAACCTGTTCCAATGTCTGATCTCTCTCACCGTGAATTTTCTTTTTTACCTGCTATGACAGCCTCCCCTGCTGCAGGACGTGTGCAGTGCCCAAACATGGGCCATGAACAGCCACCCTCTACTCACACAGCTGTAGCTGCAGCTGCATCAAAGTACGCCAATTTAGCACTAAAAATCTAGTAAGATCTGGCCATTATGTTCAAATGTTTTACATCAGAAAGGAAAAGTGATAGTGTGATTTTAAAAGCTTCACTTCCTTCAGGATCTATTCAAATAATATGTCTAAGCAGTATCAAAATATACAGCCAAACTATTGCAGCTAGAAATTCTGAATAAAAAAAGCAACACTTGCTACAGGACAGACTAATACAAAATGAATTCAGTCATCAGAACTAAATATCAGGTATAAAAACTGGAACCACACAAAACTATTCTTTTTCCCACCATGACAGCCATGAATTCTGAAATGAAGCACAGCAAGTAGAAGGAGAAATAGCCACATATGCCAAAAGATGATTGCCTAGATATGTTCTGAAGCACTTACACTGTTGTGATAGAAAGAGACACAGCCGTTAAGTGCAGTACTCGAAAGCTGTGGCACTCAACCCTGAAAGGCTCAGTTAGGTTACAGAATGAAGTCAGACAGAACAACTGATGCTGTGTTCTCGGGGTACTATTCACAGGTTTCTATCATGATGTTGTGTCCAATCTTAGTGAGATGCAAAACTACAGGACAATGACAGTACAGTTATTTTGTGGTCATGGAAGATCAAAATCCCCAATTTCCACGGTGAATTATTTCCCCCATTTCCTCCATCTTCTAACCTCTTAAAGGAAAAAAAAAAAAAAAAAAGGAAATCTTCTACCTTACAATAATCTGGTTTACTTTTTTAGGGTTCTTAGAGGCGAGTTTCTTCACTCAATGACCTCACTGCCTAAAACTGATAGCATCTGTAGAATATATTAGCAGCATGTCTCAAAACATGTCTGAAACCATCCTAAGGATAAGCTGGCAACTCCCCAAAACCACAAGACTAAAACTGTAGCTCAAATGCTGAAGATCAATTAAGTGACAAACCCACAATAAACCTATTTATGTTCTTTACGTCCGTGAAGTATGGGTTTTTTCCTTTTCAATCCTTAAGAAATATTTCTTATAAATCTTTAAACTGCAGAGAAACATCCAGAAGATTGCCCAGACGTAAAAAAGCAAAAAATTAAAATAACTTTTAACAATTAAATTTTTAATTTTTCCTATAGTCACCAGTAACCTGCTAACAAAATATGAGCAACCATCCCCACAGTTAAAAGATAAAGTTACTACTATCATAAAATTCCAAACTGCTTTTACCATACTACAGACAGTTGAATTTAATTTCTATCACTTAGGTGCAATTTTATATCTTGCAGTTTACATGTGTTGTTTTGTTGTTTATTCGTTGGGTGGCTTGTTTGTTGCAATTATTTTTTTTAGTGGTTTTTTTGTTTGTTTGTTTTGTTTTATTTCTTTTCATTTGTTTTTAAACAAGACTGTTAATTGTCAGAGCAGTCAAATTTCAAGGCTTCTGACTCCTTAACATAGCAAATATTCCATCTTATACTGTCCAGCAAAAATTGTATTTCATTCACAAATAGCTGCCTTCCCTTTCTGGGCAGATTGACAGCAGGTGACAAGCTGTTGAAGCAGCAGTTTATGTTAGGAACAAGTTCTAATAGTGTATTTTGAAATAATTTGCACAATAATATAATGAAAAACAAACATTTAATCCAAAACATTTCTACCATGCAAGAGAAAATGGGCAGCAAATAGAATAATTTATAGTTAACCAGATTATATATTTTATATTCTTCAATTAACAGATTCCATCAACAATTGTTAAAGAACTACTCAAACAAGTAGACACACTCAGAAGAAAAGCTATTTAAGATGATCACAGCTATAATTGTGAAGTAGTAATCATAGGAACAGAAAAAACAAAACAAGATAAAATTGTTTCAAGCAAAAGTATTTTGCACGGCTTTTAAATATAATGCCTCTTGTATATTATATTAAATACCTCTTGTATACCTTCATTAAAATGCATGCAGAGTGGGGTAACAGAAGGTTCTACAGCAGTAGATTAAGGCCTAATGGCAAAAAACATATATTACATATTGTCTTGTGCTTTAAAACACGTACTCCAGCCCTGTGCTATAACCTGACTAATACCAACTAGCAATGCAAGAATTATGTTCATGTGCATCAACTGCCTTACCACTGCCTAAATTATCCTAATATGTACAGCAAACACAAGGCAACTGAAATGAAAAGCACTTCTAACACTATCAGTGGGAACATTAAGCATCCCATTGTGAAGCTATTTCTTGTTTTGTTTTTTCTTTCTTGCTCAAACTGCTAAAATGATATTGGAGAAGGGGAAATCATCAGCATAAGACAATGTATGTACAAAAAGGAGATTAGAATTAGCAAAAAGACAATAAAAATAGCAAAAAAATGCAAATGGTTACATGCACATGCTATTTTTAGCAGTCTAGAAATTATATGAGATAACATCAAGTTTTGGAAACTCAGAGCACATACTAAACTTACATCATACTTTATGAAAGTATAACCACACTGCAATAAGCTGCTACCTCTTGGCTTTCACCTGACTAACATTTTTATAATATTAGAATACATTATTTATTAGAGTATAGTCTCTTCTTCAGAGCATTTGCTCTATCCTCCTTTGTGGCAAATGTAAAAGATGTCTACAAAACTAAGAACTTAGGATAGCTTATTAATCATATCAAAAACAAGTGTTCATCAAATGCACCGACAAATAAGTTCTACTTATAAACATAAGCAACCACAAAACATTTTAGTCCAGGTTCCTCAGCAGAAGATTGCTTTTCAAAACCAGCAGCATTACGAGGAAAAACGGTTGTTAATATTTGTAACCATCTCCTAAATTTAAAACATTTCAACGACTCAAACATCACACATTCTGGCAATACTGGCACAGTTATTTTGAAACATTACTGACAGTTTAGGCATGAAAAGAACCTGCAGTATGCAAACTGACCCAGGACTAATGTTGCAGACATTCACATTTAATTAGTTATATAGGGACAGTCTGCAGTTATTGACTATTTTAACCTGGTCTCAATTCATATATATTTATTTGCATGCAATTTAATAAAGAAAATGTTAAATTAAGAAACAGTCAAGTAATATGGCAGCGACTGATCATTTCACAGCCCTTACCTTGTTGCTGTATCAGTAACTCGTTTGAGCCACTACCTGTCTACAGTGATTTTCAACTCAATCACATTTACAGGAAAGTTTTTGCATGACTTAAGTCAACAGCTTAAATCAACACTCCAGATCTTGGCCACTTTTGGGTGGTCCCAATGTAATAAACTGAGGTAACCATACGCCTCCAAGTATCTTTTAAAGTGGCCTATAAAATTATAGCAAACTTGGAGTCAGAAACCATTAAAATAATCCCAGCAAGACTTGGAAAATAATCCTAAGTCTATTAATAGATACATAAAGGAAACAGATGGTTGTGGTAGAAAAAAACCAAACAAGTTCCCTTCAAACAATTTTAGAATACTCAAAGACTAAGGTTTACTCTGTAACAAAACTTTATGCTAACATTTTGAAGATAAGAGTTAAGAGATGTAATTCAGCACATCTAACAACATTTTGTTATTTGTCAGCACTGTGCCTATATAACAAACTTTATTTCATTAAATAAACCTGTTTCTTCCTTGTTTTCAGGCTTCTTGTAATAAAAATAAGTATCTCTTCTGCATCTCGCCAGATGCAAACAGAACGCAAAACGTACACAAGTGACCATATAAAGCCTCAGCAAAAATATATTGGTGCTTTTAACAATTTTGCACTACAACATTGATTTTTTCACTCATATCTCTTTACACAGATAGGCTAGCCATACCTGTAAGTTACAATGAATATTTGTGCTTGGAAAATAGAATTTCTTTTCAATTCATGAAAGGTACGTTAAAAAGAGAGAAACATTTTTTATAAAACTTGCCTTCCTCTGAAAAAAAGGGCTTCGCAGATCTCAGCTCTGTGACCTGCTGCATGTTTCAGTCCTCTGCAAAATATCAGTGAGTGCTTATCTGAGACAAGACAGGCTGGTTGTAAATCACTGGTGCCAGTCTTGAGAGGGAGTTACTAGAGAAGGATGGCCAATCATTGCCCAGTTCAAAAGCCACAGGGCATCAGAAATAGCACAATGCTATTTTAAATAAGGATGTTCTAACACATTAGCTCTCTCTGTAGCCTCAACCTAGAGCAGCAAGTTTAAGAAATTGAAGAGGAAGAGAAATGAAGAAATTTTAAAGATAAGAAAACTTATTTACTACTATATATGCAAATGAAGTACCTTGGTCAGTGTTGAAAAGGCATTAACATTAGATATCAATTATTAATAGTTAGACTTCTAAAGCATTTTCTCCTTACAAGACAAAGTCAGTGCTCCAGTTAAGCATTAAGTGAGAACATTCACCAGTAATTCAACATCTGCCTGCAAATAATTACAACTGAATTTAGTGTAACAATAATGTACATTTTGCACTCCATATAAGCTAGTATAACATTAGGACAAAATCAGAGAAGGTTATACTTACTATAATGAAAAATTAAAAAAAAACCCAAGCAACTCTGCATGAGCTAGAGTCCTACTCCTGATTTGGCTGTTTGAAGATGAAGAAAAATGGCAGTATCTAAGGCGGCACCACATACACTGCCAGCATTGTTATCCCAGTCACATGGAGTTCAGAAAAGGCTAGACTGCTCAAATAACTACTTACTTTTCCAAGCAGAACTGGGAACACAACACCAAACTCATGCTGTTGCAGCTCTGTTGCTAGTAATATTGAAGATCATTTACACAGTTATGAGGGCTACAGTCACAGCAATGAATCCAGTACAGCACAGTAAGTCTCCCTAGGAATCTGCTAGGTATACTTTCATTACATACTCTGCTCTACTGTAAGCCACACTACAGTTGATTATATAATAATACAGAATTGAATTTAATTACTATATCTGAGTATCTTACTGTAACTGTTCCTGTGACCTGACCTGCAGCTCCATTTCTACCCATCCAAGATAAATAATATTGCTAAAAGACATAAATGGAAGAGGTAACACACAGACATATAAATGTATAACACAAGCTAAGTAAACATAAAAACCTCTGCTTCCTTTACTAAAGCTAATGTTTGAAAGGAGCTGACTCTGTATCTTGATTTTTTACATTTTGTAAGAAGCAGTCTGTCTTACGACCCAGACTGAGATTAAGTCCTAGATCACTGGTCAGAATGCTAGAGTTCATGTAATTGTTTTCAAAATTATACTTCTGCTCTTCACAACAGGTTAAAAACCAGAATTGCAATATTTTTACTCATTTCTGTTAATATAAAGCTCAATACGTTCAGGAAAGGTTTAATACTTAAAAATAATGAAAAAATATTTCATACAAGTTTTACTCTAATTGTTTAGTAAGTACAGGTAGTAAAGATCTAAAGTTTTCCCCTCTGTAGCAGGTTAATTTACTTTTACATTACTATTCATACTGTTTGATTAAAAGGGTACACAAGAGTAGAATAAACATTCAGAAGTCCAGTGATGAGTTTTGGAAGCAGTGAGTCAAAACAGGAGGCAGTGAAGTCAGGAAAATATAGAGAAGTATGTTTGATAGTGTTTGAAGTGAAGAATAACACTTGTTAATATAAAACTTGCTATTATTTGGCAGGGGTGGGGGAGGAGATCAAGCTTTTGGCAAGAGAAGCAGCAGATTCTGAAGAGTATACTTATGAGTAACTTTCTTCTGTGACTTTAAGGTGTGGGCTTTTTAAAAATTAATCTGAACTACACAAAGTTTCTGTTCTGTCAATTTTTAGAAAAGTCTGTCTCTTCTAAACTAGATTAGGATTCTGCAGGGCCACAGACTATGTGGCTATAACATCCACACACACAATGAATTACACAAAGACAGGTCATTTACCTGGGTGTTTAACTGTCCTTTGTATTAAAGGCATTAAAGCTCTGGATAAAAAATTCCGTTATGTCACGGACTAATTGCATGCTTGAGGTTGTTAGGAGGCACACTTTATGCGTTCCACTGCTCAGACACTAGGTTCTAAGAACACATCTTCCCTCCTGGGCACTATGTTGTTCTTGTTACAATTGTATTTCTGATTTTGCCAGTTGAAAAACATCTCCAGTATTCTCAGTTACCATAAGAAGCAAGTGATCACATTTCTGAAAGGCACAGTCATACCCCTGAATTAGCCTCAAGGTTGATTCACTTTTTGTTTTGCTATGTTTTGCTTCAGTGTTTAAGGCACAATCTGATTTCCATTATATTAACCTGTTAGGAAAGAGCAGCTGTAAATCTAGTATTAGAGAACACCATACAGGTACTTTGCAATGCTAATCTGTAGATGTCTACAAACAAAGCCTGATGGACTTTTTTTTTTTAAGGTAGCAAAGGCACTTTTGTAGCTGAAATGCCATATTTCTGCCAAGATGGATACTTACCTACTCATGACCTGCAAAGTTCTGAGGTGAAACAAAAAAGTTCCTTAAAAGTTTATGACAATTCAGTGATTTCATACAACAGAAGGGTTATATTTGAGCACTTCCAGGAAATGACCCAGCAGGATTTGTTAAGTTGCTTGTCAAAACACACAGTAAAGATGAAAAGAATAAGGAAAATGAAGCCTTAAGCTATTAGCTTTTGAATTTGACTCGCTGAATGCAAGTTTGAGCAATGGGATCGATTTTAATATTGTTAAAATTTGTATTCCTTTTTACTCGCAGTTTGTTAGGATCTTATTAAATAAAAGCTTGTCTTCACATCCACTGATTTTTTTTAATTTAGCATTATTTCTTCATTGCAGCAAAGTAATAATATTTAAGAATTTTTTCAGTCAGTGAAGTGTTGAAAAAGCAAAAAAAAAGTACTACTTTTAGCAATAAAAAGTACACACTTTCTTGAACAATGTAATTCAATGTATAAAGGAAATGACAATAGCCTAATAAGGCCAAACAGAACATTAGCCCATCTAGGCTCACTCTCCAATATGCTTTACTGCTTTCATTTCATTTCAACAGCTCACCTGGTGCAGCAACCTCTTCAGTTTCAGTAACTGAGTTTTCACAGCTGTACAGTCCTGCACCATGTGCCTCAGGGTCATTTCATCGAGCATCACAGTATTCTCCGGTAAGCCCACCAGCTGCCTAGGAGCCTGGTAAAAATTTGGTGCTCCATAGCTTTCAAAATGACCAACAGGAGATTCTAGGTAGTTTGATCCCCTAAATAAAAATAAGATAATTAATTAACACAAACCGCGAAACAAAAAAACCACAACAACCAAAACAAAGAAACACACACACACACACCCCAGTACTGACTAACTAGAGCTACAAAGCAATTAGTAAAAAAGCAAGTGTTATCTAACATTGGCTATATTCACATGCTGTGGCATACACCAGAAAATAAATAAGTCAGAAAAGGTCAATGCTATTTTACTTAACCGCTGGGCTTTCCTTCCCACTTGCATAAACCACTTTCAGACTAACAAATACAGTACCCTAAAAGCAGTTTGCTCATCAAGATTTCTCCAAGTGCTGTCATTTGAGCTAGCCTACAAAACCATGTGACTACATTTAGTTTAGCAACAAATTCCTAAGTAAAAAGCTGTCCAAACTTTAAAAATGCAAGTAATAAGAGAGTGTAAACAGTTTAGGCAAGCACTTCTGTTTATATATTAGAAATAACAAATATTTGTACTAAAACCCATGACAGAAACAAAAGTTTTGAAAGTAAATTGCTATAAATCTCAGTGATGCTCCCACGCAAGCATGCTATTCATATCATACAACTGTTCTGACAATGTCTTTACTCAGTATGACTTAAGACCCTTTAGTGCCAAAGGGGATCTCTCACAGTATTTTAATTGTCTGAGAGAAAAAAAGAGTAGTCCTTTACCTGTTCAAATCATTTTTACCATGGATGTAGTGATCAGTATGACCAAGGTGATAGTGATCCTGTGTGTTCCATCGCTGCTGCGGTGCTCTTTTCCAGAATCCTTCCTGATGTTGCCTAGCATTTCTGTCTTGTCTATCATAACGGCTCATGTTTTCACAATCCTCTACAGAGAGCATGAAGTAAGAAAAAAAAAATCATAAACTTTTTTTCCTTATAAACACACATGCCTTGTAAAATCACTGGGTTAAAATGATCCAAAAAAGTATGCATTTTAGAACTGTCAAGAAGAGTTCTGTAATGTCATCACATTTTTACTAGCATATCAATTTGTTACCAGAATAAGAGTAACCTTTAGCAGAAACTAAAACATTCAGCCTCAACAGTATTTCCATCTTCAGCAGGAAATCATTTGGAGGACATAGAGCTATGGGAACAAAACAAAAAAAAACGAAACAAAAGTAATATTTTCTGGGTTTTATTACCAAAAGTATCTTCACACCTTTAAGTTCAAGCAACACAGAGAGACTGCATTTTAGGAAAAGGCCAGTACTTCATGCCAAAATGGAACAGTTTCATTACTTAAAACACATACATGTATCTCATCCTATTCATTATCTGTTTTTCAGCTTGAGACACATTTAATCTTTATTTATCTGGATAAGAAGCATGACTTAAAACAAGCAAACAAAATCTCTTTAAAACACTGACTTCTGCAAAGTAGATTCCACAAGCTTCTTAAGGGAACAAAAGCTGTATTTGGCACCAACTTGTAAACCACTGGAAACAAAGCCAAAACAACTGCTATCCGTGCAGTCAGACACAGCAAAGAGAGTCAAAGTGCTGCTCCGCCATCGCACTTTGCTCCTTCACTTACCCAAGGAGCTTTTCCTCACCTTGTCAGGCCTTGGCTAGGAGAGTAACTCTACACAACAGAACACAGGGTTTTTCTGCTGCCTACTCAGACATAAGAGGTCTGTAAACAGGCCTTCCTTCCTGCTCTGCGTGTTGTTGGGAAGCAAGCCCAGTTTTATCCTGCGATTTAAAACTGCCATCCTTACTCACTGCATACTTGTTAAGCTAGAACCGTTTCTATAAATAGTGTCCAACTGGCATCCCAGACTCCACAGGGAAACAAGGAGAGTTTCTGAGGACCTGGAAACTCTTAGGAGGCTGACATCGGTGAACTCGCACATAATTACAAAACAGTGTTGGAAAGAAGTGCTGTTAAATATTATTCAGCAAACTCATAATTACAATTTAGTTTTTATCACCTAGGTCAATAACCAACGAAACAGGTAGGAAAATAAACTTGTTCACCTAAAGTAACAGATTTATTTTCCTTTAGAATTCTCTTTCTACAGCTTCTACACACAGAAATTCAAGTGAGTCTACTCAAAACAAGCCCTCAAATTCATAAGTAGTTTTATTATGATGATTTTCAGCTTTGGAAAATAAAATTGAGACACTGAGCAAAAACACGTGGATATGAACAAAGAAGAAATTTTGCTTTTTCAGGTGGTCATGTTTACTTAAGGGAAAGCCTGAGTTTTTGTACTCTTTAGATCAACTTTCCAAAAAGCTCAGTGATTTCAAGATAAGAAGTGATTACAGGAGAGATACCCAGTTTAGTTCACATTCATTTGATATGGTATTCCAACTTTTTAAAAATGCCAAAAATAACAGTAATTAGCTAATATTTAACACTAAGTTTATTCTCCTGAATCAGCAGCTTCCACAGCAGATTGTCACAGTCACAAAATATATTCCAGGTACAATAACATTACTGATACTGTGCTGTGGAAGTAGGAGTAGATTTATGTTTATTATATTGATGCAATTAAGAAAGCAGTGAATTAAAAATCATACTTCATTTGTGTATAGACTAAATGGCAAACTTTTTTTATATTTCTGTGGCAAACATTCACTTCTAAAATGCATGTATTTAACAGTTTTTAAATTAATGATTTGAAATGTAATTACTTAGGCAGATACAGTGCATGGTTTATAAACATGGAAACTTATGAGAAATTGATCTACCCTTTAAAATGGGTTTTCCTACCAGAATGATAATTACCCTTACTGAAAGAATATCCACACTATTAAAACATGATGTGCCAGCGCTGTGGTAGACAGCAGGCTATGTATTTATTTACCATTCCTTTGGATTCATATCAAACACACACAGAAGCCTTCACCCAAAGAACTCAAAAGTACTCTCCAGAAAGCTGAATTCTCCCAAACTTCAACAGGCAGCTGCCCAGAACACAAGAATAAGGAAGGCCCTTTTTTCTTCAGTGTCTGTACGTGCAGGGTGGGGCAGTACAGTGCTCCACATGCCATGTTCCCGTGCGTTTGAAGATATGTTACCGACGGACGGATTTGGAGGTAAACTAATACCCATATTCATATGACAAGTAGGGAAAGAATGACCAAAAGCAACTGCTTCAAACTTTTCCAGGTCAGATTTGAGAAAATGTGGCAATAATTTGCCTTACCTAGTTCACTCTACTCTGTATTTGTACTACTTCAGTGGCATCCAGTACCACACTGAGCTCCCTATGAAAAGTTTGTCAGCATCCTCATTGACAAGAATACCTAAAAGACACCTTGAAAAACACACATCTTAAAAATCTTTAGGCTTCTCTTACCCTGAATTGTATAAAATACATTAGGACATATTACTAATACTAATAACAAATACTAAAAATGCAAGAGTCGTATTTCGGAGAACAGATACATCACACTTCCTACATTTCAGAAAAGAAAGTTGTTATTTAAAGAAAAAAACAGTTTGAAGAGGCACTGGCTTTTTAAAGCAAAAGTCAGAACATCACAACTCAAAAATCTCAAGCCCATAATGTAATATCACAGTAAGACTGCTTGTCTAACTCACTAACCTTTGTCATGAGGTGGGTCATCAGGCAGGTCCACATCAAGCATGAGATCATCATCTTCAAGATCACATGAATCAAGATTATTCAAGATATCCTACAAGAAAGAAAATGTGAGATACAGCTGCTTTTATGATATTTCATTTAACCTAGTAGCATATAAACTTTATCTCAAAGCTTTGCTACATTTGTATTGTACACATACCCTATGTTTTCAGCAACCCCATATCTTCAGAGACCAAGATCAATCTTACTTGAAACCATCGAAGCAAACAACAATCATCACACCTCTAGTAATACAATACAATAACAGTGCTAGATGAAACAAAGACAGCTTAAAATATTTCTCTGCCTGATACCTATGGAATTCACCAAAGATTTTTCTGTTCATTAATAACCTGCTTTCTCCTCAGTTAGACACACATTAAAACCAATCATTTTGTTCATTTTTAACTCAAAACCAGATTCGTGAAGAGAATGTGTTAAGTCATCCTTTTTCAGCTCTCATATCGTATTATTGTAGTATCCCTGAAAGGAAGAGGAGAAAACCTACATCTTAGCTTTTTGGGCCAACAGAACCTAAAATACGCAATTGTCATCACTAAGCTCTGCTGCCGTTTGTCTTTAAGGTTGTGATTCATATCAAGCTGTTTCTAAAGGGATTAACAAACTGTCATGTTGCATGAGTGTGCTATTAGTACAAGAAAAATACAATAAAGTGTTCTAACTAAATGGAATTATAAGTATTCTATATAATCAGTCAGGTATATTAAAGAAAAAGAACTACAGTGTGGGTGAGTGTTCAAAGACAGAGACTGACCCCTCTTCCTCTAAGAATACCAACCACAGGACCAAACTTCAAAGTTCGAGGCTGTAGAACATTCAGTTTATTGAGCAGTTGTGTGCTGCTAGCACCATGCCACAGAAAAGCTGCATCAGGGAACAAAGGGCAGTACCTGAGCAGAGAACCCAGATTGGTTTACTTCATCATTCAAAGAAAGCTAGACTTATTAATAACAAGTGATTATAAACACAAAATAGTCAAAGGAAAATGTTGATGGTTACACGGCTCCAACTCTTGAGCTCTCTTTTCCCATATCCCACACATAAAAACCGTAACTTTAGGGCCCAAGATCAGACTCAGGCAATTCTTATCTGCCTCTTTCCTAAGAGCAGAAACCAGATTTTTGTTAGGTTTAACAGCTACACCTAAAGATGACTCATGGGACCAATACCAAAAAATTTACCAGATAGTAAGTAAAACAAATAGTTTACTATTTCTTACTGGATAATAAAGTGATCATTAAATACTTAAGTGAATATTTGCATACAGAGTATCAATACACTGCAAAATGATATTCACCTGGAAAGCTATTCCTTGGCTGGATACCACTTATTAGACACACTTTGCCAGAAATGTAGAGATGAAAAGGAAGAATATTAATAAGCATTTGTCTAAACTGGAGCCCTAACTGTTTTTCAGCAGTGTTCCTATACAGCATTCACAAAGGACTGTTGCATTTTATCACAAATGGTGATAAGAAATAAGAAGGTTTTTTGTCTTTTTGTGAAGCACAGCATTACACCTCCGTTGTGTAATTCTAGGGGAAGCTACTGATTTAGGAGGGAGACTGAGATGAAAATAGTTAATATGCACTTTGTAAAACAAGAAATATAAAAAAGAGACTAGGATACTTGAGAAAGAACCACCTGGTTTTTTCCATATTTCCAAGTCCTACCTGAACTATTTTGTTTACAGAAGCATTTTAAGTATTTACAGGATAACAGAAAAACCTACCTATCAGGGCATCTCAAAGAATAATAAATAAAACAAGCTATGGAAAAGCTTCAAAGAAGTGTATGTCATTTAAAGGAAATGTGGATTTAACATTAGGGAGAATAAATTACCTGTATATATTTACTTCTTTTTGTTTCCATTAATTTACATTTTTCCAGGAACTATAAGATTTTTAACAAGTATTCTCTAGGCAATTCTGCAAAATGTAGCTGTGTTTGAGAAATGGCTTTGATTTGTTACTTGATAAATTGTTTTTATGTTACACTTTGATCTTCCAAATGAGCATGAACAAGTATTTTATTTTTTCCTACTGTGGGAACCTTAACAAGCATGATGAATTACAGTGGCCACGAACTATAAAAAAGTTGAAA
Source organism: Actenoides lindsayi (assembly GCA_025331215.1). Classification (NCBI taxonomy): domain Eukaryota; kingdom Metazoa; phylum Chordata; class Aves; order Coraciiformes; family Alcedinidae; genus Actenoides; species Actenoides lindsayi. The sequence goes on along the minus strand of WTSP01019372.1, from coordinate 28,692 downwards.
ATGTTTCCTACTGGTGTGCAAAACCACTAAAAAAAAAGCACAACATGACAACATAGTATGTCAATGTTAACTAATAAATCTAGACAGGACACTTGACTAACTTTGTATCAGAACTTCACAAGTCTACTGATGTCAGTGAAGGGCAGCATCTGAGATACCAAACATACTTTTCTGTCAGCAGCACATTTCAGTATGCTTCCCTAACTATACATTCCTACAGCACCCTGAGGCAACTCCCCACTAGAAAACACAACTGTGAATATGAAGTCTTTGTAATAGCTGGGTCATATGTGAGTTCCCTTTGAGTATTTCCCACTGTTATCTACTTGGGAAACACAGAAGTAGATGTCAGCAATGTCATCTTGAAATAGCTGCAAGATAAAAAGCAGGTTTCATCAATACGTTAGTACATATAAAACCTATATTTACAGACTTCATTGTTATTCTTACTACTGTATAATGAACTGAAGTTCACTACAAGGCAGTACCATTGTTAATAATGTGTGCTTAACAGAGACTATCATAATGAAGGAATTCTGGGCAATGAGTTCAAACAGAACAGGAAATAAGTTCTTCACAAATGCATCACCTCCAACCCTACAGAATATTCCTTAATTCCACAATTATTAAAAGTTACAGTAAGAGATAAGTGTCTTTTGTTTGTATAGTTCAAAAGAATAATGCACATTAAAACAATCATGGAACTTCGTAAGGCTGATGTAGCACTAGATTTTCAAGATAGTACAATCTAGAAAGTGATTAAGTTTGGGACTGAGAAATCTCAAGTCAAACTACAATGCTGTCCCCAAGCTCCTCCTCCAGATGGGCTTTCAAGTGAGCACAGGCAGTAGGGCTTTGTTCTCTTACTGTAACAGAACATGAAAAGCAGCAGGTGAGAAACACATATGACTACTACTACAACTGAGTAAGGTGAGAATTCCCAAAGCAGGTAAGACCCATACTGCATAAAGAGATTGGAAAAGACTAAATAGCCAGGCAAGGGTAAGGCTGGTGAACAACTACACCACATTTAGCAAGTTTAATTCAATGTTCTGCAAATTCTTCCTCTAGTGGTTGGCCTCAGGTGCTATGTCTTAGCAAAAGTTAACCAAGCACACCGACAGCTCACCTACAGCAGCTTGGGTTTTGGCCTGATTTGGTGGATGCATAGTGTTCAGAATCTCTCAAGAATTTAATATTATGCCTCTTAAGCCCAATGCTTTTAAGATTAGGGCACAGCAGAGCAGCTACTTTTACTAAAGCTGAAGAAGTTTAAAGTTCAATATAAATTCATGACCATGATAATGAATCACAGTAGCAAAATACTTTTTAGAAGAGTTCAGTTTCTAAGAATTCCTCATGCTATTTCATTCACAAGCTATTTCTTCCACAGAAGAGCAGTATATTTCAGTACATCAACTTAAGTTCACTTCAGCTTAACAGTCAGACCCAGGCAAAAGGCCTGATTCTCAGCTTTCCCATTTCTTAAGTATATAATACAACTAAAAATAAATTACCATGTGCCCAAAGTAAAAATAAATAGAGGTCTACACTTCCTCCCTATTAAATGTAAAAGATGTGGCCTGGTGAAAGCTCATGACACAGTGTATTTTAGACTGGAATTAAAAAAAAAGAAAAGTCAGGCATTGGGGTTAGGGCAGAAATACAATGCAATCCCAGATAATGATCCTTCAAACCATTTGGGGGAGTGTTTACAGAACTGAGAAGAGCCTGAGCTCAAAACACCAGTTCCCTCCCTGCCAATGTATGCTGTCTGGCTTGGAAAGCAATTGCACTGAGGTAGTCATGAACTGCTGGTGAACATTAAGAGTCATCTTATACCTTTTTCCACAACTCAAGATCTCAGACCTCATTCATTTGCTCTACCTTTAGAAAGTAGTCTGTTAAAGAAAAATAACTAGTTATTTTTGTTACTGATTTAGCAAGTTAAGTCTTGCTTCCAATAATAACCATGCATTTCTGAAATCAAAGAAAGTAAAAGCTCACAGGAAGTTTAAGTATTCCATAGTGATTACTTTAATCAAATACACAATTTCTTCAGTTTGATTTGCTGCATATCCTGATTTTTTTAAAGTCTATCTGCACAATTTCTTTGATCCTTTACTTTCTTGCTCAACATAGACTATGTGGGCAATGCACATAAATCATTTAATACAAAATACTACAACTCTTTAAAAACTTCAAGCAGCAAAAATATTAAAGAATAGATACCACCACTTGGGGGAAAAACATTACAGTAAAGAACATCTACAAGCTCAACATTTGGCAGGAAATGCTCATGTGTCATCTCCAGTGTCAGTATGTAAATACCTTTCTGGCATGCTGGGCTTTGATATTAATGTTCACAGAATACTTTCCCATGTTACTGGCAACACATTTATAGAAGTTTTATCTGACATAAAAGGGCTTTTTTTACTGAAAATGTTACTACATTCCATGACCTTACTGTTCAATCTATTGGGTATTGTGAAAGGTAAACATGCTAGCCTATTTCCAGTATATATTTTCAAGTTTGTTTTAAATAAAGAACACAGCATAAATTATAGGTCTCTTTGTTGACTGACAGCACATTATGGCACATTCAATTTATTTATTCTTTAATATCTGTACAAAATCGTCAATAGGTTATGATCAGCCTTGTAGCTAGTTATTCTTACGTTACCATACTGCAGTCCTTTTGATGAAAACATATTACAGCACATATCAGTATTGACCACTATAGAAATCAAGATTATTTTATGGCTTCCATTAGTTAAAAGGTGGTTTACATCTTTTGAACACTATTAGCCTTTATGGCCAAATTTTAGGCTCAACTTTTCTACATCTACCTCAAGCTGACTTCCAGTTTTCAGTGAGGGAGTAAACATCTTTTTCTGAAACTGTTGAAAGATAGTCATTAGCCAATGTAAAAAGTTTTCTTCAGGTTTTCCATTAAAAAGTTCTTATGGACACATACCAGAAGAAAGCCTGGCATGTGTATTTCTGATAGTCCCCTGAGATTGATATCTCAGTCTAAGAAAGTCTGGGCATGAATAACAAGCTGAAAAGATAATGAAAAACTAATTAACATATCTGAGCAATTTAAACAATGGCTTAAAATAAAATGACATTCAAATCATCCTAAAAATAGTAAGAAATGAGCACAAGTAAAAAGTCCTCTGAATAGAATTCTAGCAGAATCTCCAGAACAGTGGAATTACTTTTATAGGTCTTTTGGATAATTACTATGAGAAAAACATTTTAAAAATACAATTTTACATGAAAAGCCAGAGTCTTAGGAAAACTAGCATCTAGTATTACAACATACTTCTGTATAAACTTAGAAAAACAGCTGTCAAAGTTGCTAAATCACTTAAAGCAGATGTCTGTGACATTCCATCACAAAAAAACCAAACATGCTTGTTCCATCACCTTCATTCTATTGCTACTACTGAAGAGATCCTATTTGAACTAAACATTTGGTGCCATAGAAACATAGAACCGTGTAGTGTGACAGCAAAGTCACAATACTGTGTTTCACATGAGTCTGATGCTATAGCAATGAATACATCATTACAAATTTAGCAATATTTATTTTGCCTAATACAATACAGGAGAAGAGAACAATTAATAAAGTAAGCTAAAATAAAAGGCCTTTTGAAACAACACAGGATGTAGGTTTTGACATGGACAGAAGTCTCAATTTCTAGTCCAACAGTTAAGGCCCCCAGAAGTACCTGATCATTTCAAGGCAGTTACTCAGTTGAGCAGTGCAGAAGTCTTCACGTTTACAACATCCAAGGGACAGAACAATCCCTCTACGAAGGGACAATTCAACCCACCCTTCTAAGGCAAAAGAGGACCCTTTAGAACAGGAGCACAGTACTGTACCACTAGTTGTGTTTTATTGCAATAAACTCAGTTTCAGAAATTCCCCATGCTATCATTTAGCAATAAAAAGTCAATGCTCTTTGAGATCATGTCATTCCAAAAATGATACAGCCTTGATACACATCTCAGTAGCCCAACTGCATCCTGAAGTCCTATCACTACATGAAGCAGCAAAGATGGAGCTTTATAACAAAGCCAGCTACAAGACAGCCAGCTTCCAGGGTTTGCTGGGGAAAACGTGCTAAAAAGCATGAAGATTACAAAAAAATAACTGAACAGAAATCAATCCATAGGATGCTAGTTCTGGACAACAGAAAACCATCACAAAATAATGGACAGCTTTCAAACTAGTATTGTGCAGAGAAATCTGGGTATGTCTCCTTAGAACACCAACAGATACCTACTCTTAAACTGAACCTGCCTCACATGCTTTTGTTCTGCCTGTACTGGAGGGTTTAATTATGATACATCAAAAGGGCAAGTACTCCTAAAATCTGACAAGGAGAACTAAAGCCTTTGCAAATTATTCAGCCATAGTCTGAGTTACTGTTGACAGAAAGCATCACTGGAAAATGTGAACAGTTCTCTTCTCCTCATACTTAAAAATATACACTAGACTTCTTTTAGTTGTCATCTAAGAAAAGTTGTTGTATTATATTTTCATTACATACAACAGTGCATCTATTTATTTAAAAGAAAAAAAATCCCTCAATCATCCTGTCAGTATGTCAGAAATACCCACAAACAAATCTGACATTAACATAAAGAATATTATTTTAAACCTTTTATTTGTATATATATTAATATATTAACACACATATACTGATTCTTTTTGTATGATCAGCAGCTAGCATGGAAAAAGTATTAAGGTATCAGAGTATCTCCAATGAAACACCACTACTTTTTCCTTAGTAGTCATGTCTCTGCAGTTCATATATCCCAGCTGAGTGCTTCTGCTGTGACATTTGAATGCTACAATGAACATGTGGTTGCATTTTGAAAACAGAATATCTTTTGGTTGTTTACAAGAGCTCATTCACCTACTGGAAAGTAGAGATCATTGCAGGGAGTTGGCATCACTTTGAAAGAACCACCAAAATAGTGGCTTTATGCTTCTCTGACACTTACTATTTGAAATCAGATACTGTATTATTTTGCATCTGAAAGTGATTTATATCCCTGTAGGGTCAAAATGTAATACAAGTCTCATGGTATAATAAAATAAGGGCACTTTTTCTACTTCAAATATTCTTTTGTAAATAAAGCCTAGATGAGCTTTATGCTTACAAAAAACTAGCAACCTGAGGTGCAGGAAATTCCACAGATATTTTCACACTCATTTCTATACAGTTGCATATGCAGCATCTTCTCTGGTGAGATGCTAAAAATTAAAGATTTTGAATTTTCCATTAAAAAAAAAAGATATTGAGGAGAAAGGGGGGAAAAAAGGACAAAGAAAGACCCCAGAGAAAAGTTCACCAAGCAGAAAATGAGTAAATGGAGAAAACTATTGAAGAATCTGTCCAAAAAATCTCCAGGGAAGTGAAGAGTTTGGAAGTACCACAGAAACTAATGAAGCATCATTTCAGGTACTTGAAGAATGAAAAAGAAGTAGCTTTTAAAAACAAACAGTAAACAGACTGGGTAAATGAATCATCTGGAGTGCAGCTAAAGGATAATTGCAAAAGTTAAAAGATGATTCAAGCCTGACAGGAGACAAGCAGGAGGCTCCCAGGGCCATTTGCAATGCTATTTTCAGCATTTGACAACACCCCAGATAGAGATGCGATAAAGAAATAAGAACTCAATATAAGTCTCCAAAAAGGCAACATTAAATAGGAACTGAAGTGTTAAGTGAAGGCAGAAGATAGACAGAAGATGTAAGAAGGCACATATACTATACAGCTACAGAGAAAAACCCACTGTAAATAAAGTCATAAAAACAGAGGAAGCCACACGGGGAAGAAAAAGAATAGACCACTGCAGGATACAAAAAAATAGGAAGGGACTTATTTTAAATGCTGTCCATTGCAAGTCACATTAAAGATAATTAAGCCCAACATCCAGCAAGCCTTTCACCAGTTTGTTCATTCTCTGTAATGAAAGGCTGTCATGACAACAAACACAACTAAATTTTTGTCCTGAAACCCCAAGACATCTTCTCTAACTCTTAGATATAATCATCTTCAGTAAAGATTCACTATTATTGAGAGCATTTTTATAAGTGCAGTGTATATTCTACCTAGGTTTACTGGAATGAGATAGGAAATGATTACTAGATTATGATACCACCCACTACATCTCCAGAAGCAGCTATGCTTGTTGCTTTATTATTTTAAATGTTACGATAAAATCGTGTGTCAGACTGAATAAGAAATCTGAACTTCAATAGCATCATGAAGGGAAAGAAGAAAACCAGAACTATTAACCATTTTATTAAGACTTCAGCAATTCATAAGCAACCACACTTTCCAAACAGGCAGCACAAGTTGAATTCCACGGCCACAAAATGCATCCCTTGACTGCCATCTAGCCTCCAGTGATGAACCTACAAAGAAGAAACTGAACGGGCAGCGTGGGGGAAGCCAGAGCTCTGCAGAATTCAGGCAAAATTTCAGAACGTTTTCTAATTATTTTTTTTTTAATAGGCAAATGAAAGCAAGAATGAAGTTTCCATTTTCATAGAGAGCACATTAGGAGCAAGCCATCAGCAGGAAGCAGAACGAGTACCACAGAAGCAGCAGAGGCTGAGGAAAAGCAGTTCATCCTCACTACTCGTCGCTTCCAGTCTGTTGGCAGAAAAAGCCAACCAGTGTTGGAAGTTCAGCATTACTTCTACAGTTTACCTACAAATTATGGAGCACTTTACACTATAAAGCAATATGTTATGGCTACAGATACTTTTAACTGGCAAAAATAATTGTGAATGGTTCACACTTCACGGACTTGCACTTGCATTAACAGCATGAGGTTCAGCTTAAAGGAAAAGAGCAAGGCTTCAAATAACTCCCAGCTGAGAAAGGAACCAAACCACAACCTCAGTATTCAGAGGAACACCATGGGTAGGGCTGCTACCAGCAGATCAGTTAAGTTTCCTCTGTGTAGTAAGTTAATTATACCCTAGCATAATTTTACAGTAATCTGAATGACTTTTTACACAGCATTAATGTGTCCTCTTCTTATACAGAGAGCTTAATATACTTGTTTCTAAATAAAAGACCTCAAATACCCAACTGTTTTCAAGTAATTCTACTTGACCAAGCTCTAAATGAAATGTAACAACACTGGAAGTGTTCTCTCACTGACTTGCACTGTTTAGAAAGTATATTCTCACTACATTATCCTGATGTTTTTAAACAGTGAGAACCAAGAACACAAAACCACTGAAATGATGCTTTACTCAGAACCACCTCATATGGGGAAAAATGGTGCTTTAAGTTTCCAGTCTCAAGGAAAACAATTGGAGTTAAGGTGATATCAGATTGCAGTTGGCATAACATATGGCCTGAGTGCAATTTTAAGTCTTGAAGAGATATGAAGTTAAAGTGCATCCCATATTTATACATGTGGGGACAGCAAGACTGAAATTGAGAGTACATATTACATCCGGAGGGACCAAAGCTCGGTGTACTACAAAACCAACTCACCTCAACATGTCTAAGTCACAGCACCTCCCTACATTTCTGATGCTACACAACAAAAAATATTTCAGAAAAAAATAATCAGAAAGATCTTTACTGGTCTTTGCTGAACCACAAATGTATCAACAATGTAACATATACCGATGGTAACACCAAATGTTACTATTCATCTGTAATTCATCCACACCAAGTACTACTACTCATCTTTAATTTAGCCATCATTCTAAAAAAGGACAAACAGAACTCCCTAAGACTCACCCAGGGTCACAAAGCATGGCAGATCAGCAGTTGGGATATCTTCACTCAGATTTTTTGAACTCTTTTCTATACTAAAAGCAAGAACACTCAATCTATCAGTGAACAAAAATGTGGTAGATTCTGTCTCTTACGGGGGCTGGGGGGGAAGAAGAAAGAGCTGAATGCATGCAAGTCTTTCCTGACAAACATCTTTGCTAATGGAAGACTTCAATATCAACTTGCTGATAGAAAAGCAATTACAAAAAATGGAGAGAAAAAAACCTTATATGTTGGAAATCCAGGAGTTTCAGTAATGGCTTAAAGATACCATGAAAAACTAAATAAGAGTCTTTATTTCAATAATAAATTTCTCTGTATATACATGCTTTCATATCAAAACGTAGACTTAATATCAAAGCCTTTGAGTTTGGTTTTCTTGTTTGCTTTTTTTTCTACTTTTACATTTATCTGCAGTGTATTAAAATCTTAAGACACTTCACTTGAAATAAGAAAAGCAGAAAGAAGAAACAAATTTAAACTAGCTCATAAGATGGAAACTTTGTGTGTGCTTCTTTTAACTAGCTCACACCTGAAAAGCTCATTTCAAGGCTGATCTTTTTAGAAATCTGTAGCAAAAAAGAAGTGTCTGTGTCAGGAAAAGATACATACCCAGTTTCACTACACCTTGTTAAATGGATGAACAAGAAGCACAAGACCTTCTGAATACTCTACTGAATATCTCAAACCAATCACTGCTTCTTATGAGCAACTTCATAAGAGTGCAACTCATTTTTAGTATACTACTTAAATGATTTAAGTGTGTAAAAGCAACATTGCTTTTATTTCAGAATGACAGCTGTTCTATATTGCTGCTAGCACAGTAGGGAGACTCAATAGTTACCTGTTTGCAATTATCAGTGTACTGTTTCCAAAAGATAGAATTAGCATTGTACTATTTGCAAAATAATTTCAGCACTCCTATCATAGCATTACATAGTTTCATTATTAAACCACTAAACACACTGGGAAGGAGATACCTCAAACAGTAATCTCTGAGGGTTTCACACTTCATAAAAGCCTCTCAAATACTACTTGAAAAACAAACCTTGTATCTCTGCATAGCTGTTCTACTCCGTATTGTCACAGAAGTTTACTTGTACTTGCATTATTACAGCTGGAACACAACAGTCCAAATTATAAAAAGTCCAGCCTTTCACAGAAGAGCAACTATGGCTTAGACATTAGTTGTATCTTCTCTTCAGGAGGTTAAAGAAAGGAAGACAGGTATAAAACAATACGTAGAACACTTCATTGCACAGAAGTAAATGTATTAGAAATACACACATCACGAGTCTGAATTCACATAATACATTACTCATTTGAAAAATGAAACTGGCAATTTACAGTATACTATAAAGTCATTCTGAGAAGTAAATTATCAAAGAAAATGAAGGTAATTAACACTAAATTACCTGTAAACAACTAAATCACTAAGAAATTAGTGACTGAAGTAAACAGTGCTATCTTAGCAAGCTTATTTTCTCTTTCTCTGAGAAGAGCATATTCCACTGCGAGTACTTGTGCTCCTCAAACTAAAAAGTGTTCTGCCCACTCTCAAAATCTCATTTAGAATTGTCCTTTCCAAAGTTTCAATCAGAAATGGAAAACAGAATATAACAAAATGAACAAAGAACCAGAAATCTTACGGGATTTCAAAGGTTACCTACAAAGAAAAAAAATGGAACTATTTCACACTCCGGCTAAAATTCTGGCCACGTGTCAGTAAGCGACAAAACAGATTCATTCCAAGGAGATCCAGATTTCAGCCCAAGAGCAATTAAATTCTCTGCAAAGCAGCTCCAACCCATCTGTCTCTTCAAGCCAGATTTTAAGATTTATTCCATAATCCCGTATCCTTATAATTACATTGATGCTCACTTGAAATACACCCAAAATACCGGCTTTATTGATTTCAATGAAAACTAACAGCACAATCATTCATCATGTCACTAGAGCATACAGTAAAAAGGGGTCAAAAGACCATCTCCTTTGTCTTTTTCCAATTTAGGGTCTTAACGTGACCTGATAATACAGAGAACACTCCTAAAAGTTTCCCATCTAACCCTATTTGCCCCAACGAAATTACTTCAAAAGAAAAGAAAACCCAAACCCAAGCCAAACCACACCACACCAATTTGTTCTGTAGGATTTATTCAAGAAAGAAGCCAAAGCTAGGGGAATATTTTCAGTTTGTATTTTTATTCTTGCAGACTACTGTGCACTAGAATATCATAGTGTCTTTAAAAAAAGCAAATCTCAGAACAATGCACATAACTGTATTATCTACTCTATTCTCAAGGTACTTTTCCAAAACTTTTTAAAAATATGTAAAGTTTCACTCTGAACAAACACATATTTAAACTTTGTTTCTTGTGTCTACTTAATACAATGGACAGGAGAAAACAAAACAGTTCAAAACTTGCTAGAGGAAAAGAGTGCTTCATTATCTGTTAAGCAAAGGAGTGCTGAGACTCCAGCCAGGATTCCTGTTTTAGGCTTAGATGCTTGTTGAACAGTATTTCCAGACAGAAATTACTGGAAGCAGAAGTGTAGCAAGGCTGATATACCAGACTATAGTCCAAATAGCTGCAGTGACCTACATTAAACATTTCTGTCCCCTGGAAATGTCAACAAAGCTACAAAGCTCATACTGGAAAAGTCTGACTGCTTTTCCAAGCTGGCCACAATAACCATGAAAATTTAATAACCATTTCTAAACTCTTTTAAGCACTACATCCCAACACCATAATTTAAGACAGCAAGTAAATAGTACCACAGCAGCTGAAAATATACAAGGAATTTATATATACTTCACATAAAAATATAATTACATAGCTATGCCAGATTTTCCAGGAGAAGTCTCTGCTGGTCTGCTCTTGGGCGACAGCAGACAACCCTGCTAAAGTTACAAATCAAAGTTTGAGTAGGTGCCACAAACCCTGTCCGAGTCCAAAACTGGTATCTGTATTATTAAATATTTGAAATACACGTTCGATCCTAACTTGAGAATAAGGAAAAACTGTAAACAGCCTAATCAAGGTCACTTGTCCAGAAAGAGGACTTCTAAACATGAGGTTTTAAAAAGCTATCACCTACAGAGGAAAGGAAAAACAATTATGCAGTTAAAAAAATACATTAATTCTGCTTTTAAAGTATACTTAATAAGCAATAAACTAAACCCAATAATGATGCAAGTTGTGCATATCAATACATACTATGCTGTTCATTTCTGAAGACTCGTAACTTCCACATGGATGGACACTTCCAATAGGTTCCAACCCTTCTTCATCCCACATATATGTGCCATCAGAGCTGTCAGATGGAGAAAGCTCAAAAGAGGACCCCACTCTGTAACTCATCTCTGGAGAAATCACATTATTGGTAGTATGCTTTGTGCTTTCCCTGTTGTCATCCACTACTTAAAGAAAACAAGAATAGTTACAATTCCAAAAACAATCCAATACTCCAAAAATAAACATTAATATTATTGGTGCATTAACTTTCCTGAAACTGTACTGGAACAGAATTATCTGGAAGGATTCTACAGTATTATACACTCATTCTAAAAACAGAAAAAACCCACAAGCTAGTTTTGTAGCTACAACTTAGTAACCTTCCAACCTGCACCTTTGCTAGCCTTTTACATTGCAATAATTCACCCATCATGAAAGCTACTTTCTAGTATTCTCTGTTTTTAACATATTAGAAAGTGGGTCCAAAAGCATATCCTTTGCACCCACTCTTTCCAATGTAACTTCTCTCCAAACACGTGTCTACTATGAGAAGCCCATCAGACTTGAAAACATCTTCTGTCTCTTCCAATAATTTCTGAAGTATTAATATAGCGTGTGTTAGGAAAAACAAAACAAAAGGGGCATTCCTACTTCTAATTTAACTGATTTAATTAGATACCCTATACTTACTCCCACTACTTAGAAGTGATTACAGATGTTCTCCGACTACAGAGGCAGAGGGGGAAAAGGGGGGGACAGGGAGAAAAATTTTCTGAAAAGCTCCCCAGCCCAGAGAAATGAATGAAATGAATGGTGAAACAAGGATATGAAGAATCCCACAACCATACAAAAAGTGTGGTTAAAGGGGGTATCATTCATTCTTATCCCAAGGAAAAAGCTCTTGGAAGTCATGCTTGAGAAAGATAACTATCATGCAGAAAAAACACTGAAGAAAACAAATGGGCCAGCATAGAGCCAAGTTCCATTCTGAAACAATTCACAAGCAATGGGCAACTATATAAAACAAGTTAAAGTTACAGTCTTAATTTAGTACCTAAAATTTCAAACAGAACATAAAGTATTTACCAGAAACATTTATATCAAGCCAGTCATCAGCATTGCAGCAAGATTCTCCACTTTCCTTGAGAGAAGTGAATGGTTCAATAGACGTTATATTCCCATGTTTTGATTCTTGAAGGCAGCTCTCTTTCTGCTGTATTTGTATAGTTCTGTTTGGGTCTTCTATGTCTATGAAATCATCACTGAAGTCTTCACTCAAATCATTTTTTTCAGAGGATGACAAAGAAGATATAGATATTTCATCTCCATCGTCACTCATACACATGATTTTTGACCCATGTTTTCCCATAGTTTCATGTATGCCCTTCTCAGTGTCTGTTCTTTGAGCACTGCTCTCTAGAATACTGCTTTTCTCAATTGCTCTATTAACACTGGCTGAAATTTCAGAGATCTCCACAGTGCACGTGTCAGGACTTGTAGTTTTACTGCCATCCACAACACTGAGAGCAAACTGGTGCCTGTTAGGCTTCAGCAGGGAAGGCTGACTTAACCTGTATCCAAAAGAAGGTGCTGACCCAGATCCATTTGACAGTGGGGGCTTCTTTGAACAAGATGCCGACATCCCAGAGTAAGGCCTGGTAAATCCATACTTCATTGGTTCATTTCCATTTGGTACATCCAATTGATGTGCATTTCTTGACAACAAAGTTGACCTCTGAGATGTCTTGGCAGCTAGATTTTTACTGTGATAAGGCCTTGTAAGATCCACAGCTTTATTAAAGGAATGTGACCTGGTTAAAGGTGCGGTGGGAAGGAAAAAATTCTGACTGGAATGTGAAAAACTTTGTGATCTTACCATTTTTTCACAGGAAAAAGTCTTGCTATTGTCTGTAGATTGTGCCAGGCTTTCTCCTGAACTTGTCCTTGTGGCACTGGAATTAGCTCTGGGTCTCTGCAAACCTACCACAGGCCTACTTCCATAACATCCATTTACATGGGATTTGGGAGCGTTGAGTCTGGAATACGAGGTCCTTCCTGACAGGGTACCTTTGGTGAATTTTGCTGAACTGGAGAGTCCAGGCAATGACTTTGGGTTTAATTCCTCAGAAGATATAAACATATTGGTTTGCTTTGCTGCTTTTGATGCAACCGAAGCAGTACTGTTTGACTCCACCCTGATCACGTCATTACCCAATGCTCCTTGAGACTGAAAATACTTCTTAGAATCCATTAGCTTTTCATTAGAATTAGGTTTAGAGTTGGTCTCTTTCCCATTTTGATCATGAATTTGATATTTGTTTGATTTTTTCCAGTTGAAAGAAAAGGAAGACATGCGAACAGCGCCACTGTGCTTGCCAAAATTTCTGCTGCCATTATTCCCTGCTAAACTAACAGCCATCCCATTTGGCATAGGTTGCAAAACACTTCCTAAAGTTTTTGTTCTGTATTTTGGTAGTCTGGAAACCAAGGATGTCCTGATTTGATTTTTCTCTTCCATGAGCTATTGTGCACATTAGTCCTCAAAGCGTGCTTGAATCTAAGCAAAAGAAAAAGAAAAGAAAATTAAACCTGAATCAACCACACATTGAACAATGTCATTTTATATACATTTTCATCTCTAGGTTTAGTACTTTGTAGCACTACAAGAATGTAACCCATAAAACTTTTGTGAACTCCAGGGAAATAACTGGCATCAGCACTTACTTGGCAGTAGTTCAGGTCACACCTTCCTCTATCAACTTTTGCTCTCTAGATAAATTGCCCTTTTTTGGGTTTGCTTTTTATTCCCTTTGAAATCTGTAAAATGAAGAGGTTTGTGTTTTATCTTCCTCATTTACCTATTTTAAGCAAACTGAATTTTTGAACTCTGTTACAATTATTAAATTACATTAATTACTTAAGACCTGATATTTTTAAAAATCCCACCAATAGAAGGTAGCAAAAACTTGTGGTCAGCAGTGTAAAACTGAAAAATCTGCAATGTAAAATCTGAGTAAAAGCTAATTTTTTGAAATTTTTTTCCAGTTTCCCAAATGTCTATGTTATGAAATATAAATTAATACTCATCATCTACCTTCACCACAGCATTTTATTTCCAGATCTTATTGATATACCAAATTTCAGATGAACATTCCTAGCCATTTTTTCTTCTTTGCACAGATACTGTAGTCTATTTTAGTCATCTTCTTATTTGTGTACAAGACCAGGTATAGGGCAACAGTTACATATGGTCAGTGTTAAGAAGTGAATTAGAAAGTTCCCCTTGCATGCAGCAATACACAAACACCTAAGACCTGCTACAAAAGTATGAGAATGTAATTACAGCATTCATGCATTCCCTTGTATCTTGAATTTCACTCCCATCCACCTGATTTGGAATACAGGGACTCCACTGCAGTTTTTAATGAAGATTTGTTCTCTCTCAACTTACAGTCATGTCATCTTGGTCTCTCTCATATCACACTTGCTTTATGAAGCCACATCTGCTTTACAGACATATCTTTGCCTTGGAAATTTGTCTTGAGAAGTCTGATCTCCTTGCTTCAATATACTGCTTTTTGTTTCTTCCACACTCTCGGGCACATCTACGCTGCAATTTGGACAACTGTGTCTGTAGCACCATTCTGTACAGCACTTACTCTGTTGTTCTGCCTGCCTACACAGTGTGAACAACTTGTCTACGTGCTATTATTAAAGACTTGCAATTCAGATAATAAGGCCTTAAGAAGTGTCCAAGTTTCAATATTACATCTTAAGACAAGTTTTACTCTTGTGTTAAATTCTGTATTTGCAAGACCAGGTTTCTGTTTTTTCCAAGACATTTGTAAGAAGATATAGCTTCTGCTAGCCTGATTTTCACCAGTTCCATCTGCTAGTCTTACAATGATGTAAAGACAATTTCAGTTGTTTGCATGTTACTCCCTGAAACTCTTATTCCTATCTCTCTTTTCACAGCCCTACACACGGCTGGCAGGACTGTAAAAAAAAAAAAAAAACCATGAAAATTTTTAAACAGCAACCATGACAAGACTCAACACACAGCAAGTAACATTATACTTATTGAAGGTACACAAAATACCTTGTGTAACCACAGCAAGCATTACCATAAAGTGAGTCACTCCCCAAGCTGCAAGATATCACTAAGGAACATAGATATCACTTAAGATAAAAAACTAAGTGGAATTAAATTAATGCAAACTGAAGTACCCTTAGGCTTTTGTAAACTAATAGGATGCCCCAGAGCTCTACTTCTGGAAGTAGATCCACATTAAAAAGATATAAAGAGAAACATACTCGGAGACATTCATTTCAGTTAGGAGTCCCTAAAAAGCAAAGTATCTGAATCCATATCCTACAACTTGTAGAGTACATTTCCATTTAGAGCACACAAACCCAAAGTTTTCAAATATCTCCATTCTGCAAGAATTGACTGAGTATAACCCTCACCTAGACATACAAAGAAGCACACAAGTATTTCCTCACCAGCAATAGCAAAGCACTTAACTTATTATGCATAATATGGGCCTGTATGGGGACTTAAGTGTCTAATGTTAGACTTCTCAAAAACACTATCACATGATCTCCTAAGAAAAGCATTCACAGCATCTCATTCATGTATCTGTACCCATAAAAACGAAGCTTACCTACAGTGTACCTGTATACCTTGTCAATGAAAAAAATCATTATGCTTTAATATCAAATGTCAATGTCAAAGACATTTCCTTTGTCATATACACAAAGGTAAGGTACACCTTTTACAAATAAGTCCATGCATGAAAAATGGCCTTTAACAGCAGGATGAATTCATTCACAGCAAGCATCACACCACAGATCCATCAAAGGTATCCCGACTCTAACAAAAGGGTTCAAGTATTTCAAAAAAAATCATCCAAATACAAAAAATTACAAGCTGCTAATTTAACTTTCACGCTTTATGGATAATTCCCTTTTCACATCTGTCTACCATCTCTTAGGTGACTGCAAAATTTAAATGAGGCCATTTAATTAGATTATTTTAATTTCCCCAAGTGCTGCAAATTAAAAATGAAAAGACGACATTTCACTTCTCCAGGAACAGTGCTTGCTCAATTATCCTTAATTAGGAAAAGACAAAATATTTTCTTCAAGAAAACTGTATCGACTGCTTAAAATGTTTCAGATAAAAGACAAGCAATACTCGTCTGTTTTATTAACCACACAACTGTAACTACTGCGTACCCTTTTTTAATTCTAGGTTGCATTTGTTCCTTTGAAATACAAGGTGATAAAAAAACCCCAAAACTTAAAAGTACTGTGTCTGGCAGATATTACTGTTCCCAGAAAATGGGAATTTTTCATATCAAGTTTCCTTCATCATCCTCACTCTTAACATATATTTACTACTAGAAATTACACTACCCTAACAACAAAATTCCCTTATCAAGAAGCATAGTACCTGCAAATCATAGTACAACCTCTGTATTCCACAAAACTCAGGCTCAATAAAATGGAGGTATTATCAAGAAATATTTTTAGACTTTGGCAATCTATGGATTTTTGAATACAGACATTTGGGCAAACAATCCCTACATACTTCGCCTTAGGAAATACATTATCTAGTGCACACAGACCTAATGGGGAATTCAACTAATTACAAAGAGCCTAGTCTTATATAATGATCCAGGGAAAAGGAATTAAAACTTAGACCCCCTCTGAAGTAACTGAAAAGCTGCTACATCCTTATCTTGAAGGATATTCAAGATCCAGGTGATAATTCAGTCTTACTCTTTGTGCTTTGTGTAGTATTATTTACACCTCCACAAGATCCTCCAATGGTAGTTTCAACTAGCAAACAACATTCCCTTCTAGTTCATTCACAGGCTGTTTCAACACCACCAGGAAGGCAGTTTCCTTTGCATTACCTTCAGCAATGTTTAGCTTTGCATATGAGGCTCTGCCCTGTATTTTGTTTACAGCAGAAGACAGTTTAAGGTTCATACATTCCAACATTTGGGCACCTTAAAATACTGCAATCCCCATGATCCATGCCATCAGAGAGCTAACAGCGTTTTCCAGTCCTAAACAGCCAACTGAGTGGGCCAGAATTCCTCTCCTCTTGTCACAGCAGTGTGCAATAAAGAGCTGCCAGATGAAGCACACTAGTGACATGACCAGACCAGTGACAGATGAGAGCAATTCTGCAGAACTATTGCTATCCAGTGTATTTTCAGATGTATGTTTCCTTCACAGTTTTAAGATCACCTAAACAGAAATAGTGAGTAGCTAACTTGCTTTTCTTAGAGCAATTTCCTTCCCAGTGTGAAGGATTTTTTTCTTGAGACAAACACAACTTTGTGTAACAGGATTGTGTTGAAAAACCAAGACAGCCAACACCTCCTTGTTGCTCCTGGATAACAAAATAGGTACTTTCCTGTAGGTCTGCAAGAAGCTGGCAGCTACAATGGTACCCATGCTTCCTTACCTTCCCAGAAACATTATGTCTATCAGTGTCCATATACACATTAATGCCAATTATTAATCTAATTTTTTTGGTATTTAGTGTGAACAGACAGAAGAACTGTGATGAAGTTCTGTTAATAAGTTAATTATTCATATTTTTACCATCACGTGCTGGATATTACTGAAGCCAATGAAGTTTGCCATGACCGACTTTATACTCCTATTATCTCCCTTCCGCAGAAGGCCTAAGAACTCAGCTCAGTGGCATGTGATCTGAAACAGTTTACCAATATCCATGTATATTTATTCTCCTAACTTTATGGTGCTAAAATTTTCAGGGACTTTCATTCTTTTTCCTAGAACACAAAAGCACATTTCTAGTATACAAACAGCAGGGACAGGAAGATGAGACAATTTAAGTTATTATTGGAGGAATGATCTCCTCTTCCTTGGTCACAGCATTACATTAGGGCAAAGAAAAGAACTATTAACTGCTGCCCAGGCAGTGCAGAAAATGAGTAAAGCCTACCATTGGGAATGGAAGAGCAAATGGCAGCCAATGAGAAGATGGCTTGGGGCAGGCAGAATCCACTACCTTAAGTAACAGTTAGATCCCACACTTCTAACAGGAGAAGATCTGCTGAAATCTGAGACACAAGACCAGCTCTTCAAGGTTCTATGGACATGCTTCAAGACAGCTGCTCTTAACTTCCCACTCATTTTCCCAAGGTGCCCTCCACACAAAGCCAAGACACAGATTTGCCACTTTGCAAAATGCCTGCAGTTGCTTCTGTTGTCATCTGCTGACTTTAGATACCCCATAGGACCTTTGTGAAGGTAAGCACACGTGTTTCAACTCTACCCACTGCGTGCAGCTCTTAAAACGACCTCTGCACACCACCCGGTTTTACCACCACAGCTTGTATTGATTTATTAATTTCCATTCATTTAGTTAATTTTGAAATCGGGGCACATAAAATGCAGACCTTTTCACCACTGACCTGTGGTGAAACTTAAGCATAAAGAACTATTTTTCTTTAAAATGTGATTTAAAATAATGCATTAAGGCAGTTGTGAGATTTTGAAAACACATTCTTTCCACCAGCTTAGGGAGGTATTGAATGACATAGGGGAAAAAATCAGATACCCCTGCAACAGATACAGCAGAAGGCTTCTTCAGCAAGCACTTGGGAACACTAAGATGCATAGCATGGCTGCAAGTCAATTTTCAATTTTCAAGTCAATTTTTAAGAGGACCTTGGGCACTTAACAGAACGAAAGCAACTAGCAGGAGATGTAGCTATCAAACACCTGCTCTGATGAGGGAAAGCCCATAGGAATTAAAGATGATGAATTCTGAGGAAACCAGGAATGTTTCATGAATTCAATTAAGTAAGAATACAACTAGAAATGCTGATGGCACCAAGATTGAACTTCTGAGTGGTCACATATTCTTTTATATTATTTACCCTGCACAGACTGGCTCCAGAGCCAGTCAAAACATCCACCTCCTCTCACCTCCAAGATCCAGCAAGATTTATCAGCTCTGCAGTAAAATGTTCCAAGCCTGCCTGCCTTCTCCCATCTTCAGGGCCTCTGAAACACTTCTGTTCTTGAATCAATTTCCACTGCTTTATGAAGGCACCCATGAATTTTAGTGTTTCTCCCTTTCCTTTGTCCAACCAGCATAGCTATTAACACTAGCATCCATGACAGTCTGCCTTTTAAAGTTACCAGAGTCATAGAGCAGGGCAAGAAATTCCAAGACACTTAATGCTTATTGTTCTGTTTCTCTGAAGTAATTTTCTTCTTCTGTCTTGAAAACTGTAAGACTCTGTTCTCAGATGTCAGAGAGCTTAGAGGTAAGTCCTTCTCTATTCTTCCTCCCTCACACTTACCTAAGATGATGTTCTACCCACTTGCAAATTTTAAACCATCAAACACCAAGCAAGCTGTTGCTGTGCTGAATGTTCTTTACTGTCAGTCAGAATGCACTAGGGCAAGGAACATAAGCAGAGCACGATAATTAACAGAGATAAAGGGAAGAGAAAACAAGACAGTCATTATGAAGAGTTGGGGCTTCTGTATTTCTAACACTGAACAGTACCTTTAGTCAATTCAGCAAAAAGATATGACAATCTTGCAATCATTAGAAGTATTATTGTTGCACATTAGAATAGGGTTTCTTAATGCTTTGTAAGGCTAGAGGATACAAGCATGTACTGGAGAAGAAGAAATAGGGAAATACATCTCTATTTTATAGAAGAAAGCTACCAGAAGACTTCCAGAAACAAAAACTCCATTCACTTCCCTTAGGGCCACACTCTAAAAATCACTCTGCCAGTAATGCTACTTACATTGAGTATCAGGCACCTCAGGAAGAACAATTGCTAAGGCTATTTGTCCAGAAATGTATGCTTTATAATAGTTTGCTCACTTGTGCTTCGTATGTTATTAGAGGCAACATATTTTAAATCTGATTTTTTACAAAAGGTTGAAAAAATCCCAAGTTTTATCACAAAACCCTTAAGACCTTATTGAAAAAAGGTCATGCAAATTTTAACTACAACTAAGACATTTGCTAAGGTTTCTCAAAAGGTAAATTTGACCTGATTTTTTTGCATTCTTACATGACTAATAACGCCAAAGGCAGTCAAGGTCTAGATGCTTAGTCAGCTGCAGCAAGGGAGCAGCTTCAAGACAAAGAAAAGATGGAAGATGATACTTGGGGGTGGGGATGTATTACTCCCAATAAAAGAGAATATCAGAGCCTGGAAAAAAGGGAAGAAATAGATTTGAAACAGTGCACTTACACATTCCTCTTAAATGGTAATAGAGGTTATTATAGTTCATTCATAAATGGGACATGAAATGAAATGACACTTTTCTTCCTTAGTGCTGACAACCTAACCGTTCTCAGGGACAAAGCTCAACTAGCTTTATTCAAATAAAGCACTGCAGAGTCACAATTCCTCTCTGAAGCTGTCAATCATCTGATGCATCCTCTTGGAGGAAGTCATCAATTCCCTTCTTCAAAAGATACCCTCTTCTTGCCACAGCAGATAGAACATGGGTCTATTCTGACTGGCCAAATTCTAGAAAATGCATTCACTCAGAACTAAAGGAGACTCAGACACTGACAGACATTGGGGTTTCCCTCAGTTTGCCTTTGTGTGCTCTTCCAGTCAGTCATCCAAATGTAGCACAGTCATACCTGGTTAAATGGGAACCAGCCATGGCAACTCTGTACCTGCAGATACAAACACCAACTTCCACAACCAAGTCTTCAAAACACAAGACCCAGAACACAGTAAGGCTTTCACCAGAAAGAGAACACAAGACGTAGCTGGCAAAAACACTACGTTTAATGTGCTGACCCCAAGAACAGCTTTCAAAGCATTGTAAGAGATGGATGTAATAAATCAGAAGCAGATAGAGCTGACAGTCATGATTGCTATACCTAGTTGCAATGCAGAAAGACTTCCGCTAGAAGGAATTAAGTGAATTACTTCATTTGTTAAGTTACACAAAGAACAACCTTATGCAAACAGAATCAATTGAACAGATTCAACCTCGGGAAGCAAGTCATGTAGACTAAGTTTCTTCACTAGAACAGCTTAACAGCTCTTAAATTGCAAAAGATGTATTGTTCTCAAAATCTTTGTTGGTAAAGAGATACAAAGAGCCTCTATTTGCTTTGATTCCATGACATTATTCAGTTTGAACTGTTACCAGATCTGTGAGGATAATAAACAGAAAGGGGAAAGCCAAACGAAGAGGAGACATATGCTCCTCGGCTGCCTTACAGATCTAATGCTCTGTGACCTAAAGAAAAAAATACAGCTACAGAGAAGAGAAGAACTACATTTTAGTATTAGTCAAGGATTATTCCTCCCCTCTCCTAAAAAGTTCTGCGACTATAAAGCACATGATGTATCTAGGCTAGCCTCTTAGGCTGCTTTAATGCTTGTATTTGGCAAGATTTCCACCCTGGGAGGTAACCTGTAATTGCATATATATATATATACACACACACACGTGTGCATGTACATACTTATCTGAAAGGCTCAGCTTTCCCATTTCATGTAGACAGCTGCCTTTCAGAAAACTTCTAAAGCTAACAGCATTGTTTATATCTCAACTACAGCCTAACATTTAATTTGCCTTTAAGATTGACTGAATAATCCAAAACATCAATCACAGTCTAGAAACCAAGCTTTTTAGAAGTGAAAGAGTGGATTTCAATTTCTCATTTCAAAAATGTGATTACATCAGCCTCAAAGCAACTGATAATAGTAACAGGCCACTGCTTTTGCTGATGGTATTATTCCTTCAGCAACAGCATTTCACACTGTTAATTTCAATCTTGCTGAATTTACTCTTAAAACCGATTAACCTGTGTCCAAGTTCAGGCGTAAAAGCCATGTCATTCTACTAACAAACAGGAATTACCTGCTGCTGTCTGGCAAATATTTCACTTCAAAATTCCCCTTTTTCCTTAGAACTATCCACTGTCACCAAATAATTCAACCATCACCCTCATGTTTAACTGTACCAGGAAAGACTTCACCACTGATTAGTAACAAACTCAAGAGTCAGCTTCCAGTAACTGTTTTCTGCTATTTATTCAGTAATGCATGCTACCTGGGGCAGAATTTTCTTGCTGATAAGAACAGGCAGGCCAGAAGTCAAGTGAAACTCCAAATACAACTGACTGCAAATGGAAATATCCCTTTATAGACTGCCACCCTGTCCATCCTACTCCTCTAGTTCGTTAATTACAGACTTGTAAGGGTTGGAAGGGACCACTAAAGATCATCCAGTTCAACCTCCTGCCAGAACAGGATCACCTGGAGTAAATCACACAGGAATAAGTCCACGCAGCTTTAAAAAGTCTCCAGAGTTATACTCCACCACCTCTCTGGGCAGCCTGTTCCAATGCTCTGTTACCCACACAGTGAAGAAGTATTCCCTTATGTTGAGGTTGAACCCTTCGTTTTCCAATTTATGGCCATTGTCCTGTCACTGGACACCACTGAGAAGAGCCTGGCCCCACCTTCCTGACACCACCCTTTAGATATTGATTATAAGATCCCCTCTCAGCTGCCTCTTCTCCAAGCTAAACAGACCCAGCACTCAGCCTTCCCTCCAACGGTAGGTGCTGCAGGCCCTTCATAATCTTAGTGGCCCTATGCTGGACCCTTTCCAGTAGCTCCTGGTCCTTCTTGAGCAAGGAGCCCAGAAATGGAAACAGTACTGCAGGTGAGGCCTCAAGCACAGAGCAGAGGGGGAGGAGAACCACCTCTGACCTGCTGGGCACACTCTTCTTAATGCATCCCAGGATGCCACTGGCCTTCAACTGATTGATTCAACTGATGACTCTTCTCCACATAGGAGCACTGAGCTGTCTTGCACTAAAACTCTTATAGCAGTAGAGTTATTGCTCAATATATTTTTGTATTGATTATATAATGACTAATTACAGCAACATTACCACCTGTCTGAACAGTTTATCTGTGGAGGTATCTTAGGGTTAAGAATTCTCCTTAGTTTAAAGCTGCAATGAGGCTCTGCTTACCACCAATATATAAGATCTTGGTCTTTCCCTCCAGCCACACGCTCATTTTTTCTACTACTTTGAGTAAGAATTATAGCTATAGGTTAAGCTGAATGACAAGAAGATGTCATTGAAGGACACTGCATGCAATTCATAGATGCACTGGTACTGAGAGATCTCCAGGAAGCCTGAAGAGGTTCACAGGTGATAACTGCACAAGGAAGATAGAAGAAAATAGTTCTGGGTATTTCTTTCCTACATATTGCCAATGCTATTTCAACATAGTTTAGTTTTTCAGAAGATGACCTTGAGACAAGAACATGTCAAACCACTGCTACAGATAAAAAAAAATAAAATCACACTAAGTCAGCTACTGCTAGATTAAAAAAAAAGGAAAAAAGAAAAAAAGACTAGAAAAAGGACTGAAAAAATCTTTAAGACTTCTCTCATGAAAGACAGAGAGTGAACCCTGGATAAACTTGAAATATTATTTATACAATAATATTTCTCTGGATTTGGATCATGGCAGTTCAATGTACAGACTCAATTCGCCAGCTCCGCCACAAAATTCCAGCAGTCAATCTTGAAGATGATGAATAAGAAGTCCCATTGTCTCCTATGGTAGCCCTAAAAAAAAAAAAAAATACACTGGGTACACTGGGAAGAGGATGAACATGGGAAGCACAGAATGTGTATTCCCCAAGCTTTAATTACTTTCAATTCATAATATTCCTTGAATTTGATGTAGTTTAAAAACTCTGCACAATCTCTCCTCCACTACCTTATCCAACCAGTCCTCAAATTTTTCCATCCATGATTGCCTTAATCAAAGAGTTCCAGAGTCCTACTAATAATTCCTTTCACAGCTATTTCATTGCCTTTTAGATTCCTGAGGAAAACTACTTGTAAACTCCCTGCATTGGAAGGACTGGCCACTGATTTCTGCACTCCTTGCCACCAAACATACCAGTTATGTCAAACTGTGGGTTTCCTATCTATGTGCTTTTAAGAAAATACTGGATTATTTATATTATTTGAAGTGAAGTTTGACTTGTTTTCAATATCCACACTTAACCAAAATTACTGCAGCCATATAGTGGCATATTAAAGCTTCCAGTTGAAACTTGCTTGTGTTTGAACCGCATCTTCAAAGCATCACTTTCTTCCTATTGCACTGCATTTCATTAATGTTGGACAGCTCTACAGCTTCTGTCTATGATTTGATTGCTATAAATCAGTTCTCAATCTCAAAACCAAACTCTAAAAATATTCCAGTACCAACCCACTTTGCTAGAGCATAACAAGTATCAGCAGGGTTTTCACCACAGTCTGTCAGCTTCTCCAAGTATTTTAAAGCATGTTTTCTATTTTCTTACTGATTTTCTGATACATGAACACAGTTAGATCTGAATGTATCAATCCAGGGCAGTTTCATACAATGTATATGACATATGAGGATGTAACAACTATCTGTATCTGAAAAAAATTAACTCTCAAAAGGAACTGACATGTGCAACTTCAGTTCCTAGTGACAGTTTGTCCACAGAATCAGTTTCTCCCATATTAGCTTACAGAGTTATACAAAGACAGTCATCTGTGCTTGCATTTACTTGAATTCAAAGGAAGGTGATATATTGTTTGGTTTCATCAAGATCTCAAATGCAGTCATGGTAAAGAGTTATTTTTATGAACTACCATTTCAGACACCTTTCCTGACTGAAAGATTTACACAGAGAGGGATCAAAATTTCTTTTTTTAATTATTTACTGATGGACAAGGCTGTACAGGATTAAAGATTCTGCTCCTTTCCTCAAGCCTCCTGCTACTGACAACAGTAGCTTTGGCCTTGCCAAGTTGCCACCTATGCAGGTTTGCTCTGCTGAGATGAAGGTTAAAGTCCTAGCTTCGCCCAAATCATCAAAAACACTGATCAACAAATCTATGTAGTAATTTCATCATACAAGATCATTAAAAATGCATTTAAGTAAATCCTATCTTTAAATAGGATTCACAAAAATAACACGAGTTGAAGTATCAGATTCATAACGTAGTGAGAATCTCTGTATCTGTCTAGAAGAGATTCTTGAATCTCCAGCTCAAAGGACACACGACACTGAATCAAGGGAACCCAGGATATTCAGTTCTCCTTTGAGAGAGTTGTGCTCTGTGCATCACAAGCCATCTGGTCTAATTAGGCTAAAAGCACAGGAGTTCTTCTGCTTCAGGGAATACATTTAGAAATAATTTGCAATTTAAGGGTTATTCCAGATCTATAACTTGTTCAACCACCAGATACAAATAAAACCTTATCAACCACTTTGCTCTGGCTAAGAGGCCAAGCCTCCTTGCAGTGAGAACCTTGCCAGCACAACCCATACTTCTGCTTCAAGCAAAGCCATTAAAACGCACTCTGCAGAAGACTGTTTCCTGTGACTCATCACAGATGTGCTAACGAAAATCTCAATAATATGTAGTGAAAAAGGCATCTTACTGAGAACTTGTGACCAGGGATAAGCATCCTCCACCCTAAGAGGACTTCCTTACTTTACTTCCTATTGGATATTATCATCAGAACTGCTCCAGCTGAATCCTCCCCTTCGAATAGAGAATAGCTAGTGGGCAGAGTTCAGATCTCTGCAAATCAAGCTACTGTAGATGAAAGAGGAAACAACTTTCTCAGAAAGTCTTCCAAAATCCACCTATTTGACAGAACTTTTAGAGTGAGCTAGAGTATGTGTCCCAGAGGTACAAAGAAATGCAAAGACCTAAACTGACTAGCTAGCCTTCAACTTTTGGAATACTTACTTTCATCCTGTTGAGATTTTATTGTAATGTACATGTGTTCAGGTATCCAGAGATTTACAAAAGCTTTTTTATTGCTCCAACTGAAACACACTACAGGATTTAAAACCTAATTATCAAAAGCACCACTAGTATTTTGATTTTCTTAGTATCCCTGATGGCATGGACTTTGCCTGAAAGCTTCTAATTAAGAAGCCCGCTCTGTTGTTTACACTTCCAAATAGTAGCTAAAAAAAGAACATCACAACCACTACTGCAACTGGCTACCTTTTATTCCTTCATCTCTCCTCCATTTTCAGAGATTCACATGTTCATCTGCAATGTTCATCTGAAAACTGATGGTATAATGGCTTTTTAGAGAGAGCCATTGCCAACACTTCTTTGTAACT
The DNA here is from genome assembly GCA_025331215.1 of Actenoides lindsayi. Lineage (NCBI taxonomy): Eukaryota > Metazoa > Chordata > Aves > Coraciiformes > Alcedinidae > Actenoides > Actenoides lindsayi. The sequence continues at coordinate 2,423 of WTSP01019372.1, read as the reverse complement.
GGTTTATTCCAAATAACAAATCTGTCTTACACAGAATCACAGAATATCTTTGGGTGGAAGAGACCTTCAAGATCATTTAGTCCAACCTTTGACACTGCAAGCTCACCACTAAACCATGTCCCTAAGCATCAGGTCCACATGCCATTTAAATGCCTCCACTGATGGTAACGCCACCACTGCCCTGGACAGACCATTCCAATGTTTGATCACCCTTTCAGTGAAGAAATGTTCCCTAATACCCAGCCTAAACCTCCCCTGGCACAGCTTGCACCCATTCCCTCTGGTCCTGTCACACCTCACCAGGGAGAAGAGGCTGTCCTCCTCCTCCTCGCTCTAACCTCCTGTCAGGCAGTTGTAGAGAGCAAGGTCTCCCCTCAGCCTCCTCTTCTCCAGACTAAACAACCCCAACTCCCTCAGCCACTCCTCACAGGACTTGTGCTCTAGGCACTTCAACAAGCCTTGCTGCCCTTTTCTGGACACACTCCAGCACTTCTATGTCCTCCTTATAGCAAGGGGACCAGAATTGAACACAACATTTAAGGTGTGGCCTCACCAGTGCTTACATGGTGATTAGGTCCAAAAGTCATAGGCTTTACTCCAGTAAACTTTTACATTAACGGTTCCATTAAACAGAATTACTCATTAGTATAACAATACATTAAATGAGATCATTGTGTTAACTGAGATCATTACTATTCAGTTTTTCTATATTCATATATTATTACTTCAGTCCAAAAACACAAAGTGTTATAATAGTCAAAAATATCAAATATAGAAATCTTCCAGACCTGAAACATTTCTACAGTTTAAGGAGCTTTACAATTAGAAGAAAAAATTCAGCAGGTTTTGAACAGAAAGTTTCTATAATGAAGGGTACTAACTGTGAACAAAGATTACACTTCACCTTCAAACCCATTTTTTCTACTGCAAGTTGCATATTCATGTAGCTCCCTGGTTAACAGTTAGGTAGCTGGTTATTACCAATGTTCCATTTGTTAGACATTCACATCTTCAGCTTGGAAGCATTAAATTCAAAATATGCCCACCACATTTAGAGTGGTGTGAGCATTACATACATGAGAAAGCATCTGCCGAATTTCACTGAGTATCACCAAAAGTAAATATTTACTACCTCACTAACATGATGAGATTTGCATTTTTGACTACTCCAGGAGAGACAAGTTTTAAAGTTTCAGAGAATATTTGAAGTAATTTTCAATTATAAGAACACAAAATGAGACCTTAGATCTAGTTTCATTTTGCTTTTAAGGCCTTTGTAATGAAAAATTCTATTCTACACCAAAACCCACAAACGCCAAGAACAAACCTGCCATGAATATGAAGCACCAATCCTCCAAGTTGAACTAATTCCCCTGAACAGTGGCAAACCCCTTTATGCAACGTACCAGATAGAGCACCAGACTTACAATCCTTACCTTCATTTGTCACCTGGCCTGGACGCTAACGCTCTGCTACAGCATAAAGTTCCCATTCAGTTTTGCTTTCTTTAAGTGAAGATAAACAGCTCGATTCCCTCCAGCCCAAAGTTAAAAGCTGAAGTTGCCTATGTTTCATTGTGTGTCAAAGCACAGTTGTCAGAACACGATGCTAACAGCGGGCTCTAGATGACGAAAGCACAGTCTTAGTGTCATTAAGGTGAATCATCATAACGTGCGTAACATACACTGCTGTTGGAGGCCAAATGTGAACAGATGATAGCTGAAGGAGATATTCCACCATTTACTGGGTTTTTTACCTGTTGTCTTTGAACAGCCACACACCGGGTAGCTTTGCTTTTCTCTCTTTTTGTAAAGAGCTTTGGGCCCAGGGCCTTCAGCAACAGTGTCCGCACATGCCTGCGGATACACCTCAAGAAACAGCGAGTAAAGAGAGGCGTGAAGCACTGCGGAGCAGGAGCGGCGGGCGGCACAGGGCGCCAGGCCTGCCGCCACAGGCCGCCTCGAACCGCCGCGAGCAGCGCAGCTCACCAAGCCCAGCGCAAGCCTCGGGCACCGAAGGCCAAGCCGGCACCGCCGCCAGCTCCTTGCCCGACAGGGAGGCCACACCTGGGGCACAGCTCGCTGCCAGCGGCACTACGGGAGCCGCCGCTGACATCCAGGCCATCCAGAGGTGAAGGCTGCACCCGCCAAAGGACACGCAGCAGGAGGCTGCCCCGCCCTCCCGGGCACCCGCCGCCCTACCTGTCTCCCGCGGCCTGCGCGCCCGGTGATGCCGCAGCATCCCCCAGCCGAGATGACGACCTCAGACCCGACGGGAGAGAGGCACAGGGAAGGGACAACGGCCGCCCTCGCTTCGCCGCGGGCAGGAAGACACCCTCCCCCCCCCAGGCAGCGCAGCACGGCACGGCGGGGAGAAAAAGGGACCGGCAGCGCACACCCCCCCCGCACTCACCGCCGGGAGGA